>CP139509.1:511001615-511277773 GCA_021014915.2 Artemisia tridentata subsp. tridentata | reverse complement strand
AAAATTCACCCGGAATGCATAACCTGGATTTTAGACAATTTGTCCCATTATAATTTGGGTTACTTGCTAGCAAAAGAACAATTAATAACTTGACAAAAAATGGGATAAGTACAATAAATTGAAATGAATTTTGATTATTGTTAACTTTCAACTTTGATTTTTGACATAATATTCAACCAAACGTACTAGTACCAAACATTATTCTAGAACAAGAAGCATTAACCTTGTCATTCAAGAGAAAAAAAAAAAAAAAAAAAAAAAAAAAAGTTGGAGTAGAGTACACCTAAAGTTTTTGCATTTACTTTCCTTTGAAAAGTTTCTGTATGTCTGATATGCTAAAACACGGATATATATACTAATGCCGGATCGTAATGGCCAAATAATAAGAATAATAAGAAGATAATTGAAGTCTCAAAGTTGGGTAATTCGTTTATTGATTTCAATAAAAACTAACACCGTCCTAAACCCTAGACAACGAGGGTATTTAAACAAGTGAATAGCTTGGGAAGAAAGCTAATCATTCGTTCCAAGTGTGTAAAATTCGTGCATAACAAACTTGAAACAAAGAATGTCAAAACAATTCCATTGGAGTTTCTACCATCGTTCTTTTAGATACTCAACCGTCTTAGTTCGATCCACATAGCACCAGTCCTCCAGAAGCTATTTTTCTAAGAAGACAAAGCAATTTCATCTAAGTACCCACTGAAAATGCGTTGTTGTATATCACAAAAATTCTTCATATCAACTATCATCTTATTCACGATGGTCTTGGTTTTTGCATGCAATCTAGAAACCCTTGGCTTGGCTTATTCTATCATGTGATCAAGTAATAAGTGTGTAAAAATTCCATGCATGTTCTTTTCTCGTATCATGAACTATAGCCACCCACCAATCACTTACCTCTGTTGCGTATTGAATGTTAACATGTGACAGAAATTACTTTTTTTTTTTAAAGGTGAATTTCTTGAAACTTCGTATCGCGATTCGACAGCGGGAGGTCTAGCTTACGTTGTCTTAACCGGGCCCGCGCTAGAGAGCTCCCTCGAAGTAGGAATGCCTATTCAAATACCCGATGGGGGGAAAACCCCCTACTAATCCGCCCGAAGGCACGACGATTAATAGGGGTAAACCCTGCCCCCTCAGACTTGAACCTGGGTATACCCAAGCCAAGCCCTCAGGGACTTCCTGATATCTCAAAGTTGACATTAGTGGGATTTGAACTTGAGACCTAAAGGTCACAAAGAGAAGTCCAAACCACTAGACCAACTCATCAATGATTTGTGACAGAAATTACTATGCATCGATAGATGGGTGATATCTACCTCTTTTGAATTTATTGAATGTAATGCAATTTATTTCGTACTATTAATCTGACATATGGTTGGTCGGTAGCAAACCATTAAATAACAAAAAAAGTCAAAATCAGAATAAAACAACTCATATTCAAATGTTTAAAAACCTAAACCATTAGACCAACTCATCAATGATTTGTGACAGAAATTACTATGCATCGATAGATGGGTGATATCTACCTCTTTTGAATTTATTGAATGTAATGCAATTTATTTCGTACTATTAATCTGACATATGGTTGGTCGGTAGCAAACCATTAAATAACAAAAAAAGTCAAAATCAGAATAAAACAACTCATATTCAAATGTTTAAAAACCTTGAATCAAGATACTTTAGATCCAACAAAATAATTCAAATAATAATATACATTTGCATCTTATATACACATAAGTGGTCTTTTTGCACATTACTTGAAAATTGAAACAATAATTACTAGAAAGATATAATTATACCTATATTGCTTGGTTTGAAGCGTGAGGAACGAGATGAGACTGTAGTGTGTGGGTGTCGATAAAGAAAAGTGTTAGTAGCTATGGTGGGTGGATGTTGTTTGTTCCTTTTTTTTTTTTTTGACAAGTACAAAAGATATGTTGGTATGCGGTAGGAGATAAATTAGGGCAACAAAATAATTTGAGGATTTTAGAGGGAATTTTTAAAGCCGAGGGAGGAAATAAAAAATTGTTAAGATATTTTCATTTATAGAAAAAAACTGAAAATAAATAATTGTAAATATAAAAGTAAATTCTTTTGATAATCAAAAGTTATTACGTCACTCACAAGATTCCGTTATTATATTTGATAATCAAAAGTTAAATATACAGTAGTGTCATCATAGTTCGGTAGTGTAGTGACTAAGGCTGGACAGTAAGGATCAAGGAGGGTTAATTCCTCTCATTTTCTCTGTCACGTCAGCTTTTTCTCTCCAGTGACCTTTATGCGATTGGGTGCTCCAGTAAGGTGACCTACACTACAAAAAAAAAAAAAAAAAAAAAAAAAAAAAAAAAAAAAAAAAAAAAAAGGGTGATCTAGATCGGCTTGGTGAACCTCATTCACAAAAAAGGAGGGATTGATCAAGTGCCCCAATAAGGCGATTGAAAGCGATCGACTCAATCAATCGATCAATTCGTATTGCTGCATCCAGCCTAATGATAAAGGCTTTTAATTTAGTTGTATTTATTCTGTTACGACTTTATTTCATGAAAATATTTGAAAATAGAAGACAAGAAAATGCTCTATAAACATTTACGTTGCAACAAGCCAGTAAAGGTAAATCCGCCCTATGAAAATATAGCTTATATGTTCGAAAACGTTTACTACTCGAGAAATGCTTGAGAAATGTAAAATTGTTTCTAATTTACTGTCTACAATCGCGTGACATTGTTAGTTCATTGTTTTTTAGTGAGTCGATTACTTCATTTGAACATGGGGAATCATGTATATGAAATCTTAACTATGTGTGGAACTGTGGATGGTATAATTTAAGTCTAATAAAACTTAACCATGCATCGTCCCATCGTTATCACTGTTGACAGGATTTGTTATAAGCCATAATTAATATCATAGCTATCAATATTCATAATATTTGGTAAATAGGTTGTTGAGGTATTTATTGAAGCCCTCGTATGGTACAATAATTCATCGTCCTCTTAGATTATATAGAAGTGATAGGTACATTTTTTCTTCTTTCATGAAATCAAAATGAAAGATTTGATGAATGACAGGGTAATAATTTAGGTGCATATTATTATCCAATGCATAAATTATATATAAGCCTAGTATCTACAAAATATTGTCTTGTACATTGGAAATTGTCTAAATGGTAACATGATAATTTGTATATGTTTTCTTTTTTCACTCCTTGGAATAAAAGAAACATAGATTTGAAAGAACCTGCAATAATGTTTTCCTGACAAAATTATGATAGCTAGGGTGACTATGGCATCAAAATTAAGATGATAAGAGTAGCTTTCTAATGAGTTGGGTGAACAAATTAGCACGAACAACACTTGAGACATTCAAGCTATTTTAAAGAGGTTATGCATTTAGTATTAAATAATAATAATTTATTTTAAAAAAAAAAAAAAAAAAAATAAAGATTTACACTACTGAGTTGGAACTTGGTTTACAAATTCGTTGTTAATTACTCTTTCGCAGTCGATATTTGGGTTAAGAGAGGGCCTTCATGTCCAAAAAAAACGACAACGTTTGTTTACTTACTTTTGCCAACATACGAAAAAGGTTGAGTTTGTTGTAACTTTCAATGACTTGCTCGTGATTTAGATTAGAGCATCTTTTACACTTTGGTACATGTTTGTGTAGAAAGTAGATGATTCTCCATGCCACATTTGAACACCCATATCAACTCGTGATCGAAAAGTCTCATCAATTCCCGACCGCTTCGAAAATTTTGAAACTTTTATTGGAAGAATGTAAAGCCCCAATTGCACTTAGATATGGTATTTCAAGACCAAGAATGTCCTCATCATTTTCTTTGGGGAGGAATGGGTGAAGGTCTCAGTTAAGTGAATGACCGACCATTGGTGAGCTTAGCGAATGAGCTTTATCCATATTGAATCGTTTCAACATTTTTTTCAGTGTAGTTTGATTGATGGACAAATAATCCATTTCTTAAATGCTCAATTTGCAAGCTGAGACTAAATATAGTCATACCAAAGTCTTTCATTTCAAATTGAGTCTTTAACAATTTTGGAGTATGTTCAATTTCTTTAGGTTCCCAATGATATTTAAATCATCAATATAAAATCATCAATATAAACTGCAATGATTGTTAAACTCGCCATTGATATTTTAATAAAAATACAAGGATTAATTTTATTACTTTTATATCCTTCTTTTAAAAGATATCCACTAAGGCGGTTATATCACATTCGTCCCGATTGTTTTATTTCGTATAAAGATCTTTTTAGTTTGATTGAGAACATTTCATGGGGTTTTGATTTACAAGTTTCGGGCATTTTCAATCTCTCAAGTTTTTCATGTAAATATCACTATCAATTGATCCACACAGGTAAGCTGTAATAACGTACATAAGATGAAGTGCCTCAGATTTAATGTTTCTCTAATCACTAGTACAAAAATGGGATTTAGTCACACATGCTGTTTTTCGAACAGCCACACAGTCGCCTTTTTATGTGACTAAATGTACCAGAATAAAATAAACAGCCACACTTGATCCGACTTGTGTGACCATTTCGGAATTACATCCGAGGCTATAGCCACACATTTGAATATTTTCGTGACTATACGTATCTGGTAAATTTTTTTTTGATTTTTTAGTCACTTATAATTTGGGACGTGTGACGGATACAAATAAGGTTGAAACATTAGTCACACTATATATATACATATGTGACAAATATATGTCACGCAATTGAAAAGTGTGACCAAAATCCATATATGGTCACACGAAGTAATTGTGTATGTGGCTAAATCATATGCTCAAGTTTGTCACACATTATTTAAGCATGACTGCTAGTTTTTGTTGAAAATTTAGCCACATATGAATTTGAAATGTGTGACAACTGAAAAGTAAGTTTGAAGCATAGTCACGATATGCATTTAAAAGTGACAAATATATGTCACACACTTGATATGTGTGACCAAATGTCATATATGGTCACACTAAACCATAGGCATACATGATTAAGTGTGACCAAAATTCGATACAAATAGTCACGTAAGTTAATATGTGTGTCTAAAGTTAAGTGTGTGTTTGCCTGCCAATTCCTAATGTGTATGGTCACATTTAATTGTAGCACAATCATGTGACTATAGGCTATACAATAGTAACACCATACCACAAATGTGCATCTAAATTATGTTTATGGCCACATTATAAGGGTATTATATGTGACCAATACATTGAAAATAGTCACACTGAAATATTCATGTGACTAATATGTATAGCAAAATGTGAACTCAGTTATCATTAACCTTGATATTAGTCACATTGAGTGTTTGTGTGACTAAATTCAAGATGTTACATATGGTCACATGAAGTATTTATTTAGGTGTCTAAATCATAGAGTCATATTTTGAGTTCAGACTGTTAGTCATGACTCTTCATTTAATTTGCCCCATTACAATGCTGGGATTTTATAGTCTATCTAGTTTAATGCAGTAGTATGTAAGTATGTTACTTGCCCCTAGCTGGAACCAGATTACTTGACTTTCTAAAGTCAATTTTCAACTTTATAATGAAGTAACATGTTACTAAGTGCCTGCAAGTGCATATACATGATAAATGAAAACTGCAAATACAATAAAGCTTGACTGCAAGTGGACATATACATGATAAATGTCAGACTATACATTCTAGCAGTAATAACTATACATTCTAGCAGTAATAACTATACATACTAGCAGTAATAACTATACATGTTTAAGTCAAACTATACATTGTAGCAGTAATAACTATACATTCTATTTCTTGTCCTTGGGTCCTAGATACTCTTCCATCTTTCTGAGCAGTTCATATGCCATGTCATCATAATTAAGCTGAAGCTTGAGTGTTTTCTTCACACGCAACATCTGATGTAGAATGTCTTTGTGAAACTTTAAAGGGTAATCCTTTTCTACAAGCATGTAGATCACCAACTCATTCACAGTTAAAGCATGTACTCCACATCGTTGAAAAATTTTCCATTCTTTAACAGTATTGTGCGTTAGTCTTCTCCAACATTCATCTTCATGATTTGGTTCAAACATTACCTTTAAATAATTCCAGACTTCTCTATCATAATTAGCTTGTTCTGGTGTCTTATTACCAAATCTTTGTTTGAGTAATTTCCATAGAGCTATCATATCTTGTCTATCAAAATCATGAACCATGTGAAGAAAGCTTACATACCTTCTAGAAGAACCATCATGCCTCTTAATATCGTAATAAACTGTTTCCCCAAAAGATCCAGACTTATAATCAACAATGGGATGTTTGACAGTTAAAGGTTGTGCATCCATGGCTTCTCCTACAGAGTCAACTGCAAGTTCAGTGTGAGCTTGCATTTGTTCTTCAGCAACAGCTTGCTCAGTTTGTTCTTGTTTTCTCTTTTTACTGCTTTCTATTTCCAACTGTTCACCTGCTCTCTTTGAACTGTCATTCAAGAAGAGATCATTGTTTCTCTTGGCAATTGCATATAATTCTTCAATTCTTTTATCATCCAAGAATTTCAAATCCTTTAGTTTCCATCTGTCCACATTCTTCAAATACCTGCACATGAGTAGATGTTTATGATATGATGTACATATTGGGTATTGTTGATATTAATATAAATACCTTTGCAAAAAAAAAAAAAAAAAAAAAACTACCTGCACATGAGATCTCTTCTTTGTTTTTGAGTGGGTGGCTTGTTCTTCTTAGCTGCATATCTTTGTTCTGCATACAACTTCTTTTTTGCATCAAAAATTTCTTTCAGCATCCTGGCTTTTTCATCTACTGAGTACTTATCTTGCTCTTGTTTATGTAGTTTCTTAGCAAGCTCAGAATCAGCTGCAACCTGAGCCCTTTGCTCATCCCATGAAGCTATTAACTCTGCATCTTTTTCTTCTTGTATTCTCCTTTGTTCCAAAATTGTCTGATGTTCTGCATCATACTTTTGTGAGAATTTCATAGCAATTTCAGCATCAGCTTTTAATTGCTCTTCTTTTGATAATGGTTTCTCCACAGGCTCTTCAGTAAGAATCCCTTTACCTTTGCCTTGTACCTGTGGAGTTGATTGTTTAGCTTTTGGAGAGGATGATGGCTCTTGTATCACAACACCTTTGGTTACTGGTTTTGCTGTCTTCAGCTCAGCAAGTACACTAACAGCATTTGCAAAAACCTCTGGTGTAGCAGTACTAGCTTTTGTAGTACCAACTGTAATTGGCTCAGTAGCACTATCAGCATTTGTAACCTTGCCCAGAAGATGATCAATCACCACTTGATTCCCTTGGTTATCCTCCCCTGAAACTTTGCCTTCATTCCCTCCCTGTTTGGGAGCATCCTTAGAAGCTTCAGAAGATTTAACCTTTTGTTTGGGAATTCTTGATCCTTTGACTCCTTCTAAATACCTAACCCTTCTCTTCAAAGCCTTTATCTCCCCACCTTGAGCTTTGATGACTCCATCTTGGGAAGAAGCTATTGCTCGCAGATCACCAATTTGTGCAGACAGCTTGGCACAGGTATCCTTCAATTCATTCAAAAGTTGCATACTATCCTCACCACTTCGGCTTGTGTTACCTAGCCCGAGAGGTGGATCACTGGAAAAGTTAAGTTCAGTCTCACCCCTAGGATGAACATCCGAACCCCCCATTGTTTCCATGTGACTGGGACCTTCACCTGAATCAGTTCCAGAGGAACTATCTTCATTAGAAGTTGTCTTGGTTCGGGTCTTAATGATGTTACCACTTTCCTGTGCTGCTGCTAAGCTAGACACAGTAGTGGCAGCCCTTGCCAACATGTCACTCTCCCCCCCAGTGACATCCTCATCTGCAACAGTTGGTATAGAACCACTAGCCTGAGGTAGCTCAGTGTTTTTGGTGTTAGTCCTACGTTTATAGGTCTTTTGTTGTTGTTCTGTGGGTGTGTGATGGGTACCAGCTGGGATTGCTGAACCTTCACCCATTTGGGTTTGGGCTAGTGCCAACATTGTTGGAAACAAAGGTGTCACTCTCCCTGAAAAATCTTTTCCAACCCTACTCATATTAGCAAAAACCTTTTTGGTAAGGCAGGGAGTGGGATAAACATTTTTGTGACTTTTCTTTTTTTTAAATTGGTTGTCCAAAAAGAGTTGCAAAAACCTTGGATATAGAAAATATTTAGCCAAAGAACCATCCAAGTTCTTAACCATATTATCAAAAATTAATTTTGAGAAATTAAATCTTTGAGTATTTTCAGCCAAACAAATTATAGCAGAAGCTAAATTACTGCTAAATTCATTCCATGCAGTGGTCTTTGGACTTAGACACACTAAGACAGTATGAATTAAGAATTTCCACTGAGGAGAAAAATTACCTTTTTGGAACTTTAAAGCATCTGTATATCTCTCATAGCCCATCAGTGCAAGTTTTTCAAAGATTGTAGTATTTGGAAGATTCTCAACTCCGTTAGCATCATCTAGGAGAAGATCTCTTCGAATAGACGCCTCTGTAATGATAATCATCTGCCCATCTACAAGGGCATGGATTTGTGCTTCCCCATTAATAGTTTGGACCTTAGCAGACGACCAAAACTGGATAATGTTGGAAGTATATATAGTAGGTTTTACTGTTAATGCAAACTTAATATAGCTTGCATTAAGGAAATCAATGATCTCAGTAAAATCTACAGACTTATTGGATTTTTCTAAAAAGGCAACATTATTATGAGGTTCGGTAAAAGTTAGGTTCGACATTATGATTTGATTTGGGGGTTTTGCAATTTGACAATTAAAATTCGATTAGGGAGTGGAAGAGAGAGATTAATGTGTGCGTGAATGTGATTGTGTGCAGCAATTGGGGGTTTATACCCTTTAAGTAAAAAGTGATACAAACTACCCTGCACTCCCAACCACTGCTAAAAGGATACCCAGCAGTACAACGTTTCGCTAGCAGTACAATTGTTTACCTAGCAGTACAATAATAATAACTGTATTCAAATATCATAAACTTGTACATAATAACTGCATTCATATATTAAACCAAGTCAAAATAAGTTTACATTTACATAGGCAAAATATACATAGGCAAAATATATAAAGAAAAGATACATTAAGACACATATTTACTAGCTTCAATACTTCTGTAAACATCAACTATTTTCTCTCTTTCTTCTTCTATTTTTTTGTTCCTCTCCTCAATTTTCTTCTGATGCTCCTCAATGACCTCTAAATCTTTCTTGTTCCTTTCTTCATACATATTTATACGCTTGTTGTGAATTTCTAACAATGCGTTTTCAACACCATACGGGCCTTTACTACATTTCTCCCAAATATTTTGGGATATGCCCATTTTTTTATAATTTTCAGGCATTGGTGGAGGAGAATCATCCCTTGGGCGTTTGTTTTTGTTGGAAGAAGGAGTTGAAGAGGAGTCAGCCATTGAAATTTGAAATTTATTTTCTAATGAAAATATCAAAGGAGTTGTATATGGTACGGTTGATTAATTATGAACGGTTTTCCATGTCGAGTTGTACAAATAGGCTAGAGAGGTATACGAACGGTTCCCAATACTTTAGGCGGGAAGAGGGACCATCGAGAGGCGCCAAAAGTAAACAGATGGATAATATTGATCGGATTTGGTTTGTGTTTGGTTTGGATTTGACTAGTGTAGTTGATCTAGAAGTGTGTTTGGTGTTGGATTGACTAATTGACTTTTTCATTAGGGTAATTGATATTTTCTATATTATATTAATGATGTTTAATGTAATTTGTGTGCTAACTTTAATGACTAATTGACTTTTTCATTAGGGTAATTGATATTTTCTAGTACATGTTTAATGTAAATACATGCTTTAATATCTATCGCAGTCTGAATGTGTTTGAGAAGTATGGGTATATTTAGGCCACTTCCAACAATAACTCAGCCTTAACAAATTAAAATTAAAATTCAAATTCAAACGTAAGATAAAGTACAACATATTAACGCTGCGTTAACGCAGGTTAGCCCCAACTATTAAAATTCAAAGTCACGTTAATAAAACGTGTGCATTTGTACCCTATAAATACCAATGCTTCTGAAGCACAAGTCACACAGAAACACATTCCAAACTTCTCAAATACTCAAGATCCAAGCATCTCAAATTCAAGATGTCTTCCAGAAAAGATTTCGGGCAACAATTTCCAAGCCCACCTCGCCAAAAGGATTTTGGCCAACAATTTCCAAGCCCACCTCGCCAAAAGGATTTTGGCCAACAGTTTCCAAGCCCACCTAGCGAAAATGAAAAATTCCATACTCCACCCGAGCATATCTTTCCGGTTTTCCAACCGGAAAATTTTCCGGTGAATAATCAACCTGAAAATGAACCAGTTCATAACCAAGACCCAAATCCGTTTGGGTTAACTGAGGAACAACTTAGGCAAGAGGAAGCAGATATGCAAGTCCTCCTGGAAATGGAAGCACTTGAAAGAGAAGAGGAAGCTGATCGTTTGGAGCGGCAAGCCAGGGAGGATGAAGAACGTAGGCAAAGGTGGGAGTCTGGTTTTTTCACACCTTCCGAATCCTCTGAAGATGGTTACCCAGATTCAGATGATAGTTTTTATTAATCGTCCGTTGTTTATGTTAATCGTATGTTGTTTATGTTAATCAATCATTGTTTATGTTAACGTAGTTTTTATTTGACATTTAATGTATTTCTATTTCATGTTTAATGTATTTCTATTTCATGTTTAATGTATTTGTATTTGATACTTTATTTTCAATTTATAAATTGAATTGAATTTGAATTGAATTGATAAATTTTAAATATATCCCGCCTTTTTGTTTAATTTGAATTTGAAATTTTAAAATTTAAATATCTCGCTCGTTATTAATATGTTGTACTGTTACTTTACGTTTGAATTTGAATAATACTCGTACGGTTACTTTTACTTTCAATCTGATTTTTAAAATAGCCTCCAACGGCTAGTTTAACGGCTTTCCACTATCAAAGCCACTTTCACAACACTTCGTTTTCTCACACAACTTCTTATAAAACTCTCTCGCAAGTATCACTAATTTTAACACAAACACTGTGGCTAACAAATTAACTAGCAGAGGTGCAAAAGGCTATCCTCACCCGATTACACAATGAACAAGAAAAAGAACTCAAATTGATTAACAATTTGCTAGGTGAGATAACTCGTATTATGCTACAGATGCATAATCGTGCTGATCCAGAGGTCGAAAGGTTGCGTGAGTTGCCTCAAGACCATCCAGCTATCAGGGTTGGTCTAGAAATTAAACTCTTTTAAGAAATGATGAAACAGGGTCGAAAGGTTGCGTGAGTTATTGTTGGGTGTGTTGCTCATGTACAAACATATAATCTCGGCTCATTCGTTAAACATCTCGTATACAACCATATCATCTCGGCTCATTCAATTCGTTAAACATCTCGTGTATAACCATATCATCTCGGCTCATTCGTTAAACATCTCGTATACAACCATATCATCTCGGCTCATTCGTTAAACATCTCGTGTACAACCATATATATCATCTCGGCTCATTCGTTAAACATCTCGTGTATAATCATATCATCTCGGCTCATTCGTTAAACATCTCGTATACAACCATATTATCTCGGCTCATTCGTTAAACATCTCGTATATATACAACCATATCATCTCGGCTCATTCGTTAAACATCTCGTATACAACCATATCATCTCGGCTCATTCGTTAAACATCTTGTGTATAACTAAAGCTCAGTTAATTAAGGGTGAGTGTGTTAAAGCTGACGTGGCATTGTGTTAAAGTTTAAAGCTGAGTTATTGTTGGGAGTGGTTAGAGTATTTTCTTTTGTTTTTTCGGTGGATTTTAGCGTGACTTAATCTTAATACCGCCAATTTTGTCCATATAATATTCAACTACGTACGGATAACTAATACCCGCGGGGAAACCCGAAAAACCGATGGATAATATTAATCGGGTATCCGGTGGGATATGGGGCGGGTACGGGTATATTATAAACGGGTTCGGTTATGGGTATACTAAAACCCGCCCCGAACCCGAACCGTTGCCATCCCTATTTACCGGCTATAGCCGGATTTCACCGCCACCTCATCACCATTAGTTTTTTTTTTTTTTTTTTTTTTTTTTTTTAAAACAAATCTTGCCACGTCAGCTATAGTTAAACCAAACCACAAATTCAATATTCAACCAGCAATTAATCCCTTTACCCGGTCATTTGTAAACACACACAAAAATCAATAAACCCTAATCAACACACACATTCTTATGGCAAACACAAGCACGCAAACAATGAAACCAAATAACAAAAAGGTAATTAGTAATTTGTGTTTTGTAAATGTAATTGGTAAGGGTACAATATGTAGTAATTACGTTTGTACTGTTGATGTGATGGTTGCACAGTATGATACATTATTTGCGATTATTAAGATAGTAAATAAAAAACAAAAATCAAGTTTATGCTTTAATTAACAGGTTCAAAGGGAAAATTTTCAAATAATTCAATTATTAATTTCAAATTACAACTTGGAGGCAAATTTTTGGATCGAAATTTTTTGAATCACAAACGATTCATATTCTTGGTGTATAGCCTCTTTTCTCTCCTTAAAAAAAAGACTGCAAATAAAAAACAAAAATCAAATCTTCTCTCACCATTACTCTCCAAGCTAAGCCATAATCATTTTCTTTTACCCTTTGTTGCTCAAGAGTCATGGAAACTGAACCCATTGTTGATAACCATACTTTGCTTCCTCTTGATCATATTGTACATGATGATAACGCCTTAGAATATGAATCCGAAAAGTCTTCTGATGAAGAAGATATAGATGAGCCTTTAACCAACCAAACACCTGAGATAGTAGCTAAGAGGGGCTCAACCAGGCTAGTAAAGTTTCGCGCGAAGCATGACAAACCTGGTGCAACAAAGCTCAAGGTAACCTTCGATGCACTCGGTAGGGTAACAGGGGAAAACAGAGCAGTGTTTGTGAGTTTTTTAGGAGATGTGGCTCGTGAGCAGATAGGTGTGAAGATTCTACACTGGAAGAAGGTGAATAAAGAAGCAAGAGATAAACTATGGGATGAAATCTTGGTACATATATACTATTTTGTAACCCAATACTACATAAGTTTATGTATGCAGTTACATTATGTGCAACTAATTAACAACATTGTGTTAATCTTTTCAGAAATTTTTTGTTGTTGACGTCCAATACAGAAAATTGATAATGATTAGTCTTGGTAAAATGCTAAGGAATTACAGAAGGAAGCTCAAAGTCAACTACATTTTGCCCAACCTAAATACACCTTCCAAACTGAATGAAGTCCCGGACTTGTATAATACAATAATGAAATCAGAAGACTGGGTCGAGTATGTTAAATACACGACCACCGAAGCATACAAGGTTTTAATTAGTCATCTTTAATTAAGTGTATATGTCATTTTATTATTTTCAGTTTGCAGCATTACCGCATCTAAACGCCTTATGATTTTGTGTTTTTAGGAGAAATCTGAGAAAGGTAAAATGGCGCGTTCCCAAAATATTTATCAGCATAAAATGGGACGAGGTGGATATGCTTATGTCAAAGAGAAAATGGTAAGATTACACAATGTTTGTTTTACCAATTAAGAGACGATCAGTATGAGAAATGAATCCGTTTACATTGCCCAATTTGCACATTTGCATTAATACCCTCATATTTTCGATTATCTTGGTTTAACTGTACATGTGTAAGCATCCACATATTTTCGTTTATCTTGGTTTAACTTTACATGGGTATGCATTTGATGTTTATTAGATCGAAAATAAAGAGATTGAAGCGGATGAAGAACCCCCCCGTGATGTAATGTGGGTGAAAGGAAGGGTAAACAAAGACGGCGAATACCCAAATGATGATATTAAATCAAAGGGAGATGAACTTGTAAGTTTGACTGCTAATTCTATTATTATGCTTATATAGCAGCAACATTTAACTGTGTACTAGCAGTAGTAGCTTGTATACCAGCAGTTACTCTAACAGCATCAAGAAGACTTTTAATCCCAACATTTCCTATATTTTTTGTGCAGAAAGAAGCTGATGACAAGATCAAGGAAGGAACATCGGGTTTTGATGATGGCACTGATGCCATGACATTTGTATTTGGTAAGGAAAAGGGCGGTTATGCCAGGGGAGTGGGAGGTGCAGTAACATACAAAGAGTATTTTGGCCTTCCTCGAAGAAAACAAGAAGCCAATGAAAAAATTGCCTTACTTCAAACTCAACTGGATAATGAGAGACGCGAGCGTGAAGAAAAAGATAAATTGATCAAAAAATTGTCCGCCGAGATGACCGAAAAAGATGTGCAGGTCAATAAATTATCCGGTGAGGTGGAAAACACAAATGTAATGCTTTCTCAAATTCTGCAACAGTTGAATGATAAAGGGATGAATATAACTCTGCCAACTCAACCATCGCCAATAGCCTCAGTTGTAAGCCATTTTTTATGTTGTTAACAATTTCATTTTCTAATGCTAACACCACTGATGCTAATGATACTAGGCATTGAACATAAACTGATGAGTGACTGTATTTCTTAATTTATATTGCAGGTGACTCCAATGGCCATTGACAATATTGCAGGTGACTCCAATGGCACTCAGACAAGTGGTGTTGTAAGTCCTAAAGATGCGGGAATTGAGGAGAAATCCAATGGCCTTGAAACTTCTAAAAAGGTAACGGAAACAATGGTAAGTATAGTAATAAAAGATCGCCCTTTGATTTTTGAATTTTACATACATGATCGACTAATGTACCGTGTTTTATATATACGTATAGGAACCTGCTGCTAAAACTGTCAGGCCTAAGCATAACCTTAAGTCACGACGAAACGGGTCTCCAGATTCCCAATCGCTACAAAATGTGTCGTCTCCAACACAACCACTGCCAACAGTATGTATTTCAACATGTTTCTTGTTACTCTTTTGTTTAAATAATGTAACGTGTTTTATATATACATATAGGAACTTGCTAAAACTGTCGGACCCAATAAGCCAAAGCAAAAGAAGCGACGAAACGGGTCTCCAGATTCCCAATCGCAACAAGATGTGTCTCTAACACAAGCACTGCCAATAGTATGTATTTCAACATGTTTCTTGTTATTCTTTTGTTTAAATAATTTCTGATATATACATGCAATTTTTTTTTTTTTTTGTAGACACTTAAGTGCAAACTCTGGCACACAAAGAAATCAAATATCGTTGCTTTTGGTACCGTATACCAGTCTCATGGAAAGCAAATGCTGCATAACCTACCACTCCCAAATGATTGCTACAGAGTGTCAATTGATTCATCGTTAGTTGATGCAGCATGCATACCGGACGTAGCAAATAATGGGTTCAAAACAGTTAAGGAAGTCGAAGGTAGTTTCGTTGCATGGCCAAAGGATCAAGTTATTTTTGAAGAGGTGGTACGTACATGTGTTTTTTCAACCTACATATATAATTATTCATATGTAATTCAATGTTTGATAGAAGCGTCTTTTGTTTACTACAGGTTACACCAACAAACCATGTGACTAAATGTGTACCACAGGCACCAACGAAGAAACAATATATATCTGCTAACGACTTAAGGCAAACTGCTAAGGGGGTGAAGGTTCAAAAGTCTTTAGATATTTGATTAATTAAGTACGACATTACAATTGTATATTTTGTCCAGTTATATACATTAGAGTTTAATTCAATTTGAAATTTCTTGTGTTTTTTAATATTGTTTTATATATAATATATATACACATTCCAGCAGCACTAGCATAGTACTAGCAGCAGTAACTCTGCTTCAGCAGGACTACCTTGGACTACCTTAGTACTGCTAGCAGTAGCAACTCTGCTCCAACATTATTGGTCACTCTTTGTTTAATTCGATGTGTGACTAAATAGTACCAAAGGCCACACAAAATAAAAATTCATGTGACCATTGGAAGAACAATGGTCACGTAAAATACACATTTCTTCACTTTAAACAGCATATGGTCACACTTATTAACAACTTTGGCCACTTTATGCTTAATTGTATGTGACTAAATACCCAAAACAAGCATGCTTTGTGTGACTAAATATTATAAAAGGCCACACAAACATAAAATTCAAGTGGCCATTGGATGATCAATAGTCACACAAAATACAAATTTCTTCACTTTAAACAGCATATGGTCACACTTATCAACACTTTTGGCCACTTAATGCTTAATTGTATGTGACTAAATAACCAAAACAAACATGCTTTGTGTGACTAAATATTACAAAAGGCCACACAAACATAAAATTCATGTGGCCATTGGATGATCAATAGTCACACAAAATACACATTTCTTCACTTAAAACAACATATGGTCACACTTATTAACACTTTTGGCCACTTTATGCTTAATTGTATGTGACTAAATACCCAAAACAAACATGCTTTGTGTGACTAAATATTACAAAAGGCCACACAAACTAAGAATTCATGTGACCATTGGATGATCAATAGTCACACAAAATACACATTTCTTTACTTAAAACAGCATATGGTCACACTTATTAACACTTTTGGCCACTTTATGCTTAATTGTATGTGACTAAATACCCAAAACAAACATGCTTTGTGTGACTAAATATTACAAAAGGCCACACAAAGTAAGAATTCATGTGACCATTGGATGATCAATAGTCACACAAAATACACATTTCTTCACTTAAAACAGCATATGGTCACACTTATTAACACTTTTGGCCACTTTATGCTTAATTGTATGTGACTAAATACCCAAAGCAAACATGCTTTGTGTGACTAAATATTACAAAAGGCCACACAAACTAAGAATTCATGTGACCATTGGATGATCAATAGTACACATTTCTTCACTTTAAACAACATATGGTCACACTTATTAACACTTTTGGCCACTGTTTTTTAAATTGTATGTGACTAACTCGAAAAAAACAACACACGATGTGTGACTAAATCATCACAAACGTCACATTTATTATATTTTCGTGTGGCCATAGGATGGGAAATAGTCACACATACTGATGAATCCAACAAAACTTGTGCCTAATTAGTCACACATATTCGGGTTTTGGTCACTCTTTTTCGATGAAAACGGCCACAAAATAAACAATGTGACCATATGATACCTACGGTGGCGCGACTTTTTGTCACACACACCCAAAAAAAACGTGTGTGACTATATGCATATAGTCACGCATTTCCAGTGTGACGATAGGCAGAATCTGTACCAGTGAATCTAATTCAAATTACAAGTGGTGGTTCTAATAGTAGCCCAACCTTATGTCTTGACCACCACCCCCTCCCCCAAACCCACCCCTAAAGTTACAAGGCTACGCGCCAAATTTACCAGCTGAGTTATCAGTAAGTTTTTTTTTTTTTTTTTTTTTTTTTTTTTTTTTTTTTTTTTGGGGGGGGGGGGGGGGGGGGGGGGGGGGGGGGGGTGTTAAAGTGTGAGAAAGAGGGTGTCCTAAAACTTGAGTGTTGGACGAAGTGTGCTTTTGGGGTAACTTATAATATTGAGTTATGGGAAAAAAATATTAAAATGACATCAATTTTTGCTATAAAACGAGAAGCCTATGTCTCATTATCACCTGGTGCTCTTATTATCTTACTCGATTTATAATCTTTCCTTCTTTATCACACTATCAGAAAAAGAAGATAAGATCTTTCAATAATTTTTAATTCACAGTGCCACTCAAGCTATACAAACCATAATATAAATTGCTACTAGCTAGACTTAACAAAGTAATAGTAATTTGTTATGCCTAGCTTGTAACCTATTTCATACATAAGAACATCCAACTCTTCAACTGACGACACAGTATCAACATCAAAGAAATCAACTATAGTTTCCTTACCTCCATCATATATTTACGAGACCACTATTTGAAAACACTATTATGATGAACCCCATGCAAAATATATTAGATCTACCAACTGAAAAAAAAAAAAAAAAAAAAAAGGTTGAACATTATCTAACCTTAACTGCAAAAAAAAAAAAACAAAAAAACAAAAAAAAAAAAAAAAATTGATATTATATATTTCAACAATTATAACAAAAAACATACCACTTTTTTTGTAGAGCTGTACAAATTGGTATCATCAACTGAAATACATGGATCTCTTCTTACTTTCTATAATGTAAAATCCATGTTGTGAAATTCTTTGTCTCAATAGTATGGCACTAGTTTGTGACATGCAATTAGGGTTTGTGATAAATCTTGTAGAAAAACTTTGGGGACGAAAAAAGAGACCGTGCAAGTGTTATAGATGTTTTTGTGGCGGGAATAATTAAATTGGGTAATTAATTGCAATATTAAATGACCAAAACGAACGTGTTTACTAGTGTTGACTAACGATCGTTAGCAAAAATGACCTTCGTGAATGTAAAAAATGCATAGTAGGGACTTTAGACGTAACTTTTTGGCACTCCCCGCGTATATTGGTAAAAAAAGAACTAATGGTGTATTTTACTCCAATTTAATTTACCTTAGTCCACAGTGGTGCTCAATGGAAACAACTACGTGATGAACATGTCACAAGACGTTGTGTTGGCGGAATTGGTACGACATTAGTTACCGAGAATGTGAGATAATAATAATGATGGCCTTTTGCTCATTTTAATCAATTTACTTAAATTGCAGATCATAAGTATACTAGGGGAGGGAGAGCCGATGGTAGTTAATTAGTTGAATTTCATCCATGGGGACAAATCAGATTTACCCAAACATTAATCAAATATTGCATTTTGATCTGTTACTTAAAGAAGGAAAAGTACTATTGTCTCACATGAGTGAAGTGGAAGCTACAGGTTGACGGAAACTCTTCTGCATTTCTTTTAAGCGACATCTCTAAAATTAGTGAAAATCATTTCTTTATTACCTCCATGGATCCGATGACCTTAATGGCTTAATAAATCAAATCTTGTATTAGTGTTTTGGCGAGTTTATACTATAAGATGAAAACCGAAATTTTATGTTAATAAAGTCATTTGATGTTTTAATTGAAGTTAAACCTAAACATTTTTTTTTTTTTTTTTTTTTTTTTTTTTTTTTTTTTTTAAAGTTTAAATAAAAAGTATTAAACTAAATTCACAAATGTTTGGAGAAAGAAACAGATGAGGCTAACTTTCTTGTTTTTTTCTTGAAGATCTTTGAGTGACAAAGTAGCTTTTTAACTTCGCGTATGAAAAGCTATGTTGCAATTTTATGTAATTGATTTCCAAATAAATCATAAAATGAAACCTTATGGCTGATGAGCTCCTAGTGCTCTTAGAGCAAAGGGAGCAATAACATGTTAGCATCCAATTTTTTGTGCCACGTCAGCGTAACATCATTTCAAAACCAAATAACACCCGGTAATCATAACACCAAATAACACCACCTTTTGGGACCCACCTTAAAAAAATACAATTTACAACGCTTGGAATGATATTTTTTTCTTTTTTTTTTCAAGTTATATAAAAAGTATTAAACTAAATTCACAAATGTTTTTGGAGAGAGAAAAAAATGAGGCTAACTTTCTTGTTTTTTTCTTGAAGATCTTTGAGTGACAAAGTAGCTTTTTAACTTCGCGTATGAAAAGCTGTGTTGCAATTTTATGTAATTGATTTCCATATAAATCATAAAATGAAAGCTCATGGCTGATGAGCACCTAGTGCTCTTAGGGCAAAGGGAGCAATAACATGTTAATATCTAATTTTTTGTGCCACGTCAGCACTACATCATTTCAACACCACATAACATAACACAAACAAACACGCGGTAATAATAACACCAAATAACACTACCTTTTGTGACCCACCTCTTTAAAAAAAAATACAATTTACAACGCTTAGAATGATTTTGTTTTTTGTTTTTTTTTGCTCAGCTTCACGTTACAACGCACGTTGCTCTAGCAACGTAGAGCACAACGCAACCACAACGCACCAATGCTCGGATTGGAGATAACGCCATAACGGCGTTAAAAAATGAACACATCAGACGAAATGAATTGGCGTTGGGGCGTTATTACTCCCCGTGCTCTTACTATCTTACTCAAATTTGTAATGCTCCCTTTATTAAATTATCAGAAAGAGAATATAAGTTTATTGCAACGAAAAAGAATATAAGTTTATTGCAACTTTTAAGTACTTTTCTCATCAAATCATAATGTTTAGTCACCTGTCATATTAAAAGATCAAGTTGCTTTGGCTTCAACTTTCAAGTACCTTATATGCATTTACTCATGAGTTAACATCATGTGTAAGAGCTTAGGCTAGTCGGTGACCTGGGTCACCGGCTGCCACGTCAGCTTTCTCTCTCTGGTGACCAGACATGACCTATGTGCCACAGTAGTGACCCAGTTGTTGTTGTTGGTGGTGTTTTTTTTTTTTTTTTTTTTTTTTTTTTTTTTTGTTGGTTTTTTTTTTTTTTACCCAAACGGTATAAACACAAACCAAAGTCGTTCATATTCTAGACCGATTCTATTTTTGGAACAATGTCGACCGATGTTTGACCATGGATGCACATTGGAGGTGACCGATATTTGTGTCTTGACCGACTAATATTTGCCGGCCTAGTGTGGCCAGCCTTATATGGGTCAGCAGTTGAAGAATTTAAATTATCAGAAAGAGAATATAAGTTTATTGCAACGAAAAAGAATATAAGTTTAGTGGGACTTTCTTTTCAGAACCACCTTATTTGCGAGAACTGACAGAACCACCAAAAACATACATGCACGCTTTCAATAATTGTATTTTTGCACATATGTTCGAAAAACAACATATATGTTTTTAAAAAAAAAACAAGGTTGTTCTAAAGAATTTGATAAGAAATTGGAAATACAAAATTTTTCCTTGAAGGTGTGCATGTATGTTCTTATAAGGCGTGCAACGACAATATTGCGGCCGTGTTTAAGGTTTTTGTGAAAAAAGATGATGAGTTCATGATGATATTGAAGAACATAGGTGGATACTTACGATTATTGATGATTTGCGTGTATTTTTATTTTATTTTAAAAGGCGTGCATGTATGTTTTAGGTGGTTCTGTCAGTTCTCGCAGATAAGGTGGTTCTGAAAAGAAAGTCCCCCTATAAGTTTATTGAAACTTTTACTTTTCGCATCAAATCATAATGTTTAGTCACCTGTCATATTAAAAGATCAAGTTGCTTTGGCTTCAACTTTCAAGTACCTTATATGCATTTACTCATGAGTTAACATCATGTGTAAGAGCTTAGGCTAGTCGGTGACCTGGGTCACCGGCTGCCACGTCAGCTTTCTCTCTCTGGTGACCAGACATGACCTATGTGCCACAATAGTGACCAGTTGTTGTTGTTGTTTTTTTTTTTTTTTTTTTTTTTACCTAAACGGTATAAACACAAACCAAAGTCGTTCATATTCTCGACCGATTCTATTTTTGGAACAATGTCGACCGATGTTTGACCATGGATGCACATTGGAGGTGACCGATATTTGTGTCTTGACCGACTGATATTTGCCGGCCTAGTGTGGCCAGCCTTATATGGGTCAGCAGTTGAACAATTTATATCACTCATACGCATTGGTTAGTTAATCACTTAATAATTTAATATCACTAGTTCTAGTAGATGTATTTGTTTGACCATATGTGAGGATGGTTAGGTGATCATTCAATGTTCCTAATAAGTATTGTAGTGTAAATGGTACTCTGTCATTTATGTGTTGGTTAGGTGATCATTCAATGTTCCTAATAAGTATTGTAATTCTAGTAGATGTATTTGTTTCACCGTATATGAGGATGGTTAGGTGATCATTCAATGTTCCTAATAAGTATTGTAGTGTAAATGGTACTCTGTCATTCATGTGTTGGTTGTGTCATTAATTTACTTTGTACAGGTAATTAAATCAGATTAGTAGGTATCAAAACTGAAAGTTGTAGATCAATTGGATAAAATGTCTAAAAGAGGACTTGTTTGTAAGTGCACCGGCAACAATTTTGGCAAGTCGAGCAAAATCATATGTGGTTAGAATCAAACGGGCTCGAAACAAATTTCTCGTTAGCATATTATTGTCACTTGTACTTAACTTCTGACTGTGTAATTGCAATGAGTAATGTATGGTTTATGGTTAATTAAAACCTCTTCTCATCTTGAACTAAGAAGCCGCAAGAGCAAATCGTTTCCTTCTCCACATAATTTTGGTAACAAAATTCAGTTTTGTGTAATAGTTTAGTCGTTGACCCAAGAAAAGTTTAAAACGAGCGGTCTGTTGGTTATATATATTTTGCATTTGTAAATCAATTTGTTGGCTTATATTTCATATTTAAATAGGATTATCTATGTGGAGGCCATCAAAGTATTAAATATTTACTTTTAGGTCAACTATTTATTTAAATTAACTTATAGTTCACCCAAATATATAGTTGTTTTCATTTATAACAACCGCGTCCAAATTATTGTCAGAAATTTATAAAATTTCAAATATAAAGTCAACTTTAACCTATTAGAACAAGAAAATCAAGAATTTAAACGTAAAACATTAGTTAAACAATCATAAATCACATTCGATTAAATAATGGTTAAAACGGATAATTATACTATATCTTAATTGTCGTGGAGTACGTTGTCGTTTTGACTCCATATTTCCCGCCAAAAAAATGGGCTCATCATGAGTCCAATGCTCTAACCCATTTTAGCTCAATTAACTTTTTCATGTTAGGGATATACGCAAATGGAAGACGGATAGTACACAAGTTGTAGCCGATCTATTGGCTGTAGAAACTTTCTCCACCAAAAAACTTGAAAGTGTGGTCGAACTGCTTAAAGATAAAATATTGGGGCAATATTCCACTGGAATTCGTCTCAATAGACTGTTTACATCTACTTTCAGGCATGTGTCATTATATACAAAAATAAATAATTGCTTACTCCAACATGATTGAAATAAACACAAATACGGCCGTCCCGTAGCAACACACGAGCAAACCCGCTCGTTTACATAAAAAGTTGAAACTTTTCGTGTATATATAGACATCTATAACTTGTATTAAAAAAAATGAGATATAGCAACTTCGACATATCAAATTGTGTATATAAAAACATTAAATTAGTTACCCTCAATCAAATCATCTGTCAAGTGTGTATAATGAAAACGTCACTAGTGTATTTAGCTTGAGCCGTGTATTTAGCTTGAGCCATTTAAGAATGGGTGATGTTATCCTGACACCCTCATAGGGGTGTTTCTAATGATTGGATGCATCAGACGGTTGTACTGTCTACTTTACGGGTTGTACATTTTGACTAAAATAGGTAGGACACACATGATAGAGGGTGTTAGGATAGTATAACCATTAAGAATCTCACCAAACAAAGCATTGGATATTTTAAGTAGAAAAGTATATAGATATAGACTAGCATGTAGATACTACTTTTCAAGAACATTTGGCACTTTATTTACAAGAGTACAAGCAAATGTTTTATGTTTATAGTGTAGCCATGCATGTTTATCTCTAAGGAAAAAATGCATACTTACCTTCAAATAAGATGTGTTTTTAAGAGAAAAACTTGTTAATCAAATAATAAGAGCTATACTGTTCTTAATTATACTTGAAACACTTAAAATAGAATCTCATGTGTCCTATGAAATTGAGACTGAACTTCGGCTATCACTGTCATCTCGCCCAAACATAAAAGATCGTACCCCGCTTGATCCTTTTTGCTTAGAAGAAGTTGGAACGGAGTGGCTTGACGCTCGACTTAGAAAAGATGACTGCAACATTGAGATCACAAATTGAGCTACTATAATTCACATGTTTGAAAGTTTAAAAGCCCTACAACAAATTCTAAAGTCAAATAGTCATTTCATCAAAATAAGTACTCTCAAAACATTAAGTTACAAAAGTACACACCATTAAATTTTCCTACAAAAATGAGTGGTATGATGGTACTCGATTGTTGTTGTCGAATTCTCATTGGCTGGTCACTACTACTTTTCAAGAACATTTGGCCCTTTATATACAAGAGTACAAGCAAATCTTTTATGTTTATAGTGTAGCCATGCATCTATTATCTCTAAGGGAAAAATGCATACTTACCTTCACAAATGATGTGTTTTCAAGAGAAAAACTTGATAATCAAATAATAAGAGCTATATTGTTCTTGATTATACTTGAAACAATTAAAATAGAATCTCATGTGTCCTCTAAAATTGAGATTGAACTTCGGCTATCGCTGTCATCTCGCCCAAATATAAAAGATCGTACCCCGCTTAATCCTTTTTGCTTAGAAGAAGTTGGAACGGAGTGGCTTGATGCTCAACTTAGAAAAGACTTCCAGTGACTGCAACATTGAGATCACAAATTGAGCTACTAGCTAGTATAACATGAAAAGTCTTCCAGTGAGACTTGTGAACTTGTCTTTTGGATGTGGCACAAGATCCCCATGACAGGCTAAAACACAAACTATACCGGTTCTACAACAATTAATCAAGTTCCATAACAACAGATTACTTCATATATGGTGGAATAACAATGCTCAAGTATGCATAATGAATCTATATAGAATTGAACCAAATTTTTTAAAAGTTTGCACGCTTTTATAAGTTAAAACAAACATTGTTGCCAAAAACAAAAATCAAAACACGTTGAGAGGTGTGAGGTGCTAGGCATCAAATTTAATAGCGTGAGTGAGGGTATAAATGTAAAACAGCTACAAACTTCCATGGTTGAAGTAAAATCTGTCCCTTAGCTTTTCGGTTTCCTATATAATGCAACACATGCAATGCCTCCCATTAAGAAACCACAAGACTCATTTGCTTCAATATTTCCAACACGTAGAAAAAGCAAAATAAGTCATGATGGAGTATTAACTTTTGAGGGGTAGGTACACTCACCCCATGAGTCTCACACACTAAACCAAACAAGATATTATGTGGGTTAAGCAAAATTTTTTAAAAGTCTCGACTACGCAGTCGAGACTTTGGCTACGTAGTAGTTGAGACTTTGGGTGTTGATCATCCCAGAAATTCTTGGGACATAATCTTCAGTAAGCAAGATATTATGTGGGTTAAGATTCCCATGAGCCATACCTAGTCCGTGTAAATGATGAAGTCCCATAGCTATTCCTCTGCAGTTACAAAAAACCTAAAATTTAATTATTTTATAAATATCCAAAAAATCATATTATTCATGAGACATCATACAAATACCTCATTACAGTTGACCATGTCGTGGCTTTTAACGAATCCTGAAATTCTTGTGTATACACATAATCATGTAAAGTTTGCTCGCACTCCTCAAACGCAAGTAGGCAACTAGATTCATGAAGTTCTGCTCCATAGAACCTCACGATGTTGTTACATGCGTTCGCAAGCCAAAGATTATTGTACATCTCCGAAAAGGCACCCGTTCTTTGTATCACTTTTACTGCGACATTCAAACTCACAATTGTCCCTCTATACACCATTGTCGATCCTGGTCCTACACCAAGGACTTCTAGAGGGTTCAGTAAGCTTATCTTATTATTGTTTAGGCTTTCAAAAGAAGTCAAATCTTGGGTGGTTTGACCATTAGGAAATGTCGTTACATTCAAAAGTTTACAAGTAGTTAGGAATCGAGGCAAATCAAATGTGTGATAGACACGACATGGCGAACGATCAGCATCTTCCATCCAAGTCCCTAGCACAACACGTAAAGAAGAAGAAGAAGAAGAAAAAGGCAGGAGGAGGACCTTCTTCTTCTTCTACTCCTTCTTCTTCTCTACCTGTCGTGCACATATAGGGACTTGTAAAAGATGTTATACCTTCTAACAATGTTTCTCCAGTCGGGAAACATTTTCTCAACTTGTTGTTTGTTGTAAGATCGAGTAAACTGAACAAACTGCATCATTCTTCTATCTCTTAACTCTTCTGAAAGTTTTTTTTCTTTCTTCCTCTTCCCCTCCTTCTCCCTCTCCTATTCCAAAAAATTTGTTTAGATCCCCAGGTTTTGTAAGCGTTTTCTTACGTTCTTTGACTTCCTCAATGATGCTTTTAATGGGCATACCGGTACAAGACACGGTTTTGTGCAGCCCCATTCGAGCGATACTTTCAATGGATTCAAGTTCCAATACATTAAACACAGGTACATATGACATTTTGATTGTCTCGTTACATTGAGCTGTGCATGCCCTAAGTTTTTCTATGGCTGCTTCCTTAGAAATTTTAAGGTTCGTGGCCATCTCTCCCACGGTTTTCTGTTTGTCTAACAAAGCACCAATTTCTTGAAATTCTGTTGACATTTTCTGGTTTTACAATGGGGGTGGGGGTCTTATGGTTTTAAGGTTTATGTTGCACAATGGCGGTTCAAGGGTTTTAGAAGTGGGTGGGTTCTAGAATGATCTTTTAATTTTTAATTTACTTGTGATTATAATATCAAAGTTATGAAGCCTGTGTATCGCTCTTCAAGCCTCAATTCAATTCTCTCCACGATGGTGGCCCAGGTATCCTCTTCTTTCGATATTCTATTTGATTAAACTTTTATAAACTAACTTGGTGGTGGTTTTTAGTTTTATATCAGGAGGATGAGCTTATCATGTTCTGTATTGACAATTCTTGGACTAGTAGAAACTTTCGGTCTCAACTTAAGGATGCTATTCATTTGTATTGCCATGCTAAACTTAAGGTTTTTTTTCTTTCTTTTATTTAACTATCGATTCCGTTGATGATTTGATATATTTATAATGTATGTTGTTGGAAATGGATCTACATTCTTACAGTCTAACCCAAAGACTGCTGTGGGAGTAGTCGCCATGGCTCTTGGCGGTCTTGAACGCTTTGGTAGGTTGCTTTATCCTACTAGTGATCTTGATGAGATCATGTATCGCGTTCAAGGTTACCTTCCTCCCTTTTTTTATTAACCGCACAATATATAAACCTTATGTTTGTTTCTCAGGTATCGCATGTAGTGGTGACTTGCACTTTCTAAAATGTGTGCCCAGATGCTTTTTATGCTTCAACAACCAAATGTTCAAAAAAGGATCCTTATCTTTACTGGAGGGTTCGTCTTTTTAGATCTTTCACCCTACTTTTATTTATTAGTAATAGTTTGCCAGCTCTTATTTTTATCTGATTAATAGTTGATTAATGTTGTCTGCGTGTGTGTGTGTGTGTTTCTTGGCTGCCAGTCCTACAAAAATGGGGTTTGATTCTGCGAAGGTGTGTGGAAACGACTTTAAAGAAATGGGTATAGCTGTTGATCTTGTCAACTTCTGTCTAGAGGAAGAGCACAAATGTAAAAGGCGTGCGCTTAATTTGTTTGTTGCTAGTGTCAATAATAATGAAAACAGCCACATCAAACATGTTCTTCCTGGATCTTCTATTCCTGATGTCCTTCCAGGTTTATACTATTACCTTATTTTTTTTTTTTTTTTGTACAATTTTACCTTATTGGATTCTTCTGTTTTGGCTCAGTTAATAATTACTAGTTTTTGTAAATATCTTTTGCGGTGGTTGTAGTTAGTGTTAAGTGACATTGTGGCTGTAAAGTGTGTAGTGGCTGTAAAGCATAGCATCTCTATTATACCTTCTAACAGTTAGAGCTGACATATTTGAACCATTTACTTTTATAAACGGGGCAATTTTGATCATTTTCTTATGCCATATCTCTAACGGGTTAAATGGGTCAAACGTATATCTAATGCTTAACCTCCAAAAATTTGTTTTATCTTTATTTTTTATAAAAGAAGAGCGCTGGTCAAAATTGTCATTCCGACCCTGCAAAAATAACCCTTATCAATCTGTTTTAACCCGTAATGTGTATGTGTTCTGAGGAACTAATAACACTTATTAGTACTTTAAGGGACTCCGGAACTCAATAGCTTTCTACGGTAGTGGAAATATGGAGGAGCTATTAGAAGATATGGACACATCTGAATCAGAGCACTCAGACGTAGATGAAGACGACATCGAATGGCTACACTCAGAAGACTTCCAGGACGAAAACACAACCACGATTCAAAAACCACACTCTGGTACCTGTTGTACTTGCAGTAAATACTCTTCTTGCAAAGCAAGTAAATGTGAGTGCCGAGTCATTAACGGTTTTTGTTCGGTGTCTTGCGGGTGCCATCCGAAAAAATTTAGTAACCGAGAACCAGCTTCGGTTGAGGATTCTGATTTGAAACCAACTGTTACTGTCGGTAATGTGAATCAATCAGATGATGAAGAAGTTGATAGAAACAGCAGTGAGCTTGCTTGTCAAGGAGCGATGCTTCTTCAGGCAGCTTTATCTGACCAGCCTGCTGAGATTGATGGCACAAAAAGAAAGCCACTATCTGACATAGGCAATAGAATTGTAAGTGTTTCAGTTTGATTTACTGTTTCTCAAAACTATTGGTGACAATTTTTATCCATTTACTTATAAATGTTTCTGTTTGGGTTGCATGTGATATCTTAAGCGTCAAATGGTGTATTAAAAAAGTAACTAGAAAGGAAACAAGTCAAATAAGCCGAGCCGGATATATGGGTTGAAATTTGCAAGATTCTTATTTTAATGGGCAATCCTTTTAAATCAGTTTATTTCAAAATTTTGAGACTTCTTAACTTTACCTACTTTTGTAATCATTTCACTTATTGTTTACGATTAGTGTTTCGGGCCATTGACACAACCCATTTTTTCTTAAAAAGGGGTATAACATAATCATTTCCCTTAGTTTAACGTTTGATTTGACTACTTTTATTGTATTTTTTGCTTTCTAAACAATATCGACTATTTTGAGTGCCTTAGACTTTATAAGTCAGACTTTACGTTTATGCTATTTCTCGGAAGAGAAACTATAACAAGTCAAACTTTATGAACTTTTGCAGGTGAAATCAAATGCACCAAAACCCAGTGCTGGTAGAAAGCAATGGCGAAAGTCAGTGGCAATACAACTTGTTCCAGTGGCATCAGACCAACCTTCCTCTCAAACACAAGAACCAGAAGCTCCCAAAAAACAAGAAACCAGCACTACTGAACCGAGTAATATCCCCCTTAGGCTACCGAGAGCTATGAGATCCGCTATGTCTAATGCTAACCCACCTTTAAGAGACAGAAACTCCGAACCACCTACTGATTCCACCATCACCAAGGAACATGATCACGCGGCTCCAAGGAGTCCACGTCAGCACTCGAGGCAAACGACAAATGAGAAAGAGAACAACCAGGAGATTTAAGGTTAATGTACCTTTATACCCTTCATTAATGTAATTCTTTGTTCATTTAGGATTAAGAACCAAAAAGTCCAAGCTCTCTATTGGTTGGTTTTATGTATGTGACAATGTTCTAGTTGAGTCCTACTTTCAAGGATTAAACTAATCAATCGCTTTTGTGGTTAGTTAGCTGTAAATGTTCAATGTTGCTTTGAAACACATGAAAAATCATTTAACCTTGTTCTCTTGTTTGGTCTTTCGCTTGCGTTGTTACTTTATTTAACCAAAAATTTATGGCTTTTCTTTGTTTCGAATGGTTGATTGTTCTGTCTTTTGTTTCATTTCATTGTTAAGGTTTCTTTTTGTACATTCAATAGTAAAAGCACTAGTTGTAAGAATAAATGATTATGAATGAGTTTTGAGAATACGAATGCAAGTGATAGGATTGTGCTCGGGTGTGATTTAATGGGGTGTTTGGTAGCTGCTGTGTTTCGAGTGTTCTGTGTTACAAAGAAAGTGTGGTTTGAGTTTGTACAGGTTTTAACGAATGTGTTTTCTGCTGTGTTTCGAGTGTTCTGTGTTTCGCTATCATCTTTTTATTTTCTCTACTTCATCTTATATAATCTCTTGGTTATCAAAAGTTATAAACCATTGTATTTGACATTTTTCTTGAATATATACATCATTTCTACCTATCGTTTTTCAAACGAGCATCATGTTCACGCCCATAACAACGTACCAACACCGCGAAACTATCATCAAGACCATCATCATGACTTTGAAAGCCGACACCATGAGGTTCTAACCACCCTATAGACCAATCAAAACCGTCAAGTTCAAACTCTGCTGATAAACGACCACCATCTAATGGAACCAACACAACATCAAATTCCTTACCGACTTCACGTTCACTTTTAGGTTGGAAATGTTCTTTCGACCCTTTCTGATCAAGTTCTCGCGTATTTGTATCTGATCTCGAAGAATTTCTAGCGGGGTCTGCGGTTATTTTTGAATATTGATGCTTTGCACCCCATAACCAACGTGAAAGATGGAATATTTTCACCATTTTACTTATCAAGATTCTAAAAGAAAATGAGCTTTAATAGTCGACTAAAATAATCAAAGTTGGAACAAAAAAGGGTATATAAAAGAAAGAACCTTAGAACACCTCGTGGGTCAAAGAAAAGAGTCAAAGACCAATGTGGCCTAAATTGGAGTCAAACTAAAAATTGACCCGGAATGCATAACCTGGATTTTAGTCAATTTGTCCCATTATAATTTGGGTTACTTGCTAGCAAAAGAACAATTAATAACTTGACAAAAAATGGGATAAGTACAATAAATTGAAATGAATTTTGATTATTGTTAACTTTCAACTTTGATTTTTGACATAATATTCAACCAAACGTACTAGTACCAAACATTATTCTAGAACAAGAAGCATTAACCATGTATATGCTAATGCCGGATCGTAATGGCCAAATAACAAGAATAATAAGAAGATAATTGAAGTCCCAAGTTGGGTAATTCGTTTATTGATTTCAATAAAAACTAACACCGTCCTAAACCCTAGACAACGAGGGTATTTAAACAAGTGAATAGCTTGGGAAGAAAGCTAATCATTCGTTCCAAGTGTGTAAAATTCGTGCATAACAAACTTGAAACAAAGAATGTCAAAACAATTCCATTGGAGTTTCTACCATCGTTCTTTTAGATACTCAACCGTCTTAGTTCGATCCACATAGCACCAGTCCTTCAGAAGCTATTTTTCTAAGAAGACAAAGCAATTTCATCTAAGTACCCACTGAAAATGTGTTGTTGTATATCACATTGATTCTTCATATCAACTATCATCTTATTCACGATGGTCTTGGTTTTTGCATGCAATCTAGAAAAACATGCTTGCATCTCAACCCTTTTTGATGCAAGCACCTTGGTGAGTAGTAGTTTTGTTGGAAATTTAGTATAATTGAGGGATTTGATTAATGGGTTTGGAGGTACGGAGTGTACATTTATTAAGTCTCTGATTACCCTGACTCTTATAGTGGTTAGAGTTACTACTGCTAGTACTAAGTTAGTCTTGCTGGAGCAGAGTTACTACTGCTAGTACTAAGTTAGTACTGCTGGAGCAATGTTACTACTGCTGCCTTAATTTAGTACTGCTGAAGCAAGTTACTACTGTTGGCATAAGTTAGTACTGCTGGAATGAGTTTGTATCGTAATTAAGACAATAATTACTTGGTCTTGTAACCACTGTGGCTATGATGGAGGAACATTATGAGGAGATTAATTGACCGATTAATTCTCATAATTTCATTGACTAAGAGTAAATTAATCTTATAAATAGGATACTCATCTGCATGGAAGAAAACACGAAACATAAACACTTGAAAGCAAACTGGTTCTTGATTTGTGCTTAAAACAAGAACACCACTTGATTTTATCTCATAGAGATATTCGTGTAACCCAGGCATAGGGTCGAATAGCCCCTACTGACACCCCTACCCTCAAGTGCTCGTTCAGTGCTACAAGTTAGTTTTCCTTTATACGTGTAACTAGAATTTTAAGATACGATTCATATTTTTAACTTCTATTTGTTATTTTGGTTAGATTTTAAAAACATAATAATCTATCACATGATTTAAGTTATGAATATAAACAAATTAGGCTAAAATACACTTACACATAGTTTGTCTCAAGTTCACCAAATATCATTTATGGTCCGTATCAATGCTCATGGTCTTAAAAGTTATAGCACAATTGTTGTTGCAATATGGTTTCGTATTGTTTCCAACCACACATTGTTGCTAACAATATATTTGTACCTGAATCATGGAAAGAAAACAAGACATGCATCTACTTTTTATATGACATGTCTTTTCCTTGTCCTATGAGAACATAAGCTTACAAAATAGTATACAACTTTTGTTGGAGGTTGGGTTATAATGACCCTCCCGGGTAGGGAGGGTGTGTTGACTTTACTGCTGCCGCCGCTTGTACTGTCTGCTTTGTCGGATTGTACATTCCATAAAAAATAGGCGGGACCCATGCGTAGGGAGGGTTCTTATAACACTTCCCTTTGTTGGGGGTCTACTAGGGTAACACCCCCTAATGGGTGTTGCTCTCTTATTTTGGTCAAAAGGTACAAGCGGTAAAGTAGACAATACAAGCGGCGACAGTACATAAAATTCAACACACCCCCTGCAGGGGGTGTTAGCGTATCATCACCCCTTTTGTTGCACAAGTTAATGTTATAGCATTGCGTTTGTTTTGTGTTTGCTCACTTTTATATCGAAAGTACATGCACGACAATAAATAAAGATTTGTTCCTTGATCCTATAAGTGCTTGGCCGTGCAATTATCGGATGTGAAATGCTGAAATGATCTTTGATTAACATTTCATACAAGCTACCATTATATTTTAGCTGGTGTTACTTAAAGCAAATGTAACTGTAATGGTGTCCTAAACCATGAACGGAGGTAGTTGACCATGTGTGGTCGACCGTTACAAGTGAATTGCTTCACGCGTAGATTGTGTGATCGGTGTGTGTTTAGTAATGTATAGTTAGATGTAAAAGTTTAAGTAATAGTTACACGGGTAAATGTGGTGAGAAGGTGAAAAAAAAATATAATGTATGACAAAAACACATGTAAGTAAGATATCGGGACTTTTGTAATTATACATTATTTTGGTAAAACATATTTTTGTGTAGACTTGTCTATAGTTTAAGGCCAATACACTTATATACAAAAATATGATTTTAAATGTTCCTAAGGAGGATCATAAGGTTGAACTTAGTCAATCTGGTTTTGCCGCCTTTAAGATCCCCAAGAAGCCTGTAAAGATTTCAGGGAGAGTATAGCATAATCACATTCTAATTCCTTGTAGATGTTTTACAAACTAAATAAATGTACTCCAAGATGGAGAACCACACAGCATATACAAAGCTAGGACCACAACAGTTCATATATTAACTTGTTCTTATTTGTTACATTAGTCTTTTCTTTTCTTTTTCTTTTCTTTTTTACACCAACCCCACATGGCTTTCAGAAAATTATTGATCTACACGTCAAACACATTCCATCTTGTTATTTTTTTTATCATGGCTTGTTTTAACATTTCTAGATATCAAATGCTCTAGAATATATCATATTATGACTTTAAATTGACTTAGCCATTCAAATATTATGTACTCAAATTTGGGCTAAGGTGATTAGAAACCTCAATGGTGTCCTTGAAATTAGATGTGTAACCAAAGGACTTGTCTGAGTAGAATGTACCAATTCGAGAGATGATCTTTTGATATGACCGGGACGGGTAATAACTTCAAGACTAGTCTAACTAGTGACGTAAACGTGTCTCGTGAAGGTCATGTTAATTGAAAATCGATCATTTCAAATGTGCGAACTCTACCCTACATGTGCAATTCTTTCTTAAATCTCATAAGTACATGTGAAAGGGGGAGTATTTCAGAAAATGCAAAACTCTCAATGTGTTATCTAAAATGTGTTTTCTAATAAACACTTTGAGAGATTTTTCACAAGGTTTTATGGCATGTGATCAACAAACCTAGGATAATCATGGAGTAATAAGGTGATTATGGTTAGGTTATGTCCTATGATCTGCCAGAGCCGGAGGGATCTACCCAAGGACACTTCCAATAGATTAGAATTAGAATTCCTTAGGTAAGATTGAAAAAAAAAAGAGCAAAATGAGAAAGGAGAAAAAAGGGGTTGAAGAATGAAAAAGAAAAGTTTAATGAAAGGGTGAAAAGAAATAGCCCTCCATGAAAACTTAGGACAGAAACCGGGTCAATACATCTGCTATCGGTATTCACCAAGGTGATACTGATATTGAAGATAAGACTTCATGGACCCAGTGACGCATTTGCACCACCCCTCCTATCTACTCAGATATCTCTTAAAAGATATTTGTTTCATTTCTCACGGAGAACACTACATAATCTATCGACCTCTCACTCCGAGATGTGTTGATATTGAAAAGGTGGCACTCTGCTCTATGCCTCCGACGACTAAAACCAAAACGCACATTATTGAGTCTAGAGACATGAGATTCATCAAAGATCTCTTAGGAACACTTCCTATGCAATACACTTGTGTTCACTCGAAAGGATACAAGTTGTATAAGTCTTAATGAGATCTAAGGATCTTGCCTTATGTCATGATGGTTACTCGCTTCAAATGGTCTACAGTCTTGAAGTGATACTTCGGTATACTTCAGAGGCTCTCAACGGCCGTGGTAAAGATTAGAGAAAGTTTTCACTCTATGCTGATAACGATCTCGAAATCTGAACCTATAAGCGTTGGACGATTTATTGCTAACTGTCTTATGCAGGTACTGACGAAAGTCCACTCACCATCATCATATGTTTCAACATCTACAACGTCAACGCTATGAATACATGAAGATTGTTAGCCTTAAAGTTTGTCATATTTGGGAATTGCATTTCATTCTTTGTACAAGGACTAGTTTAGACATTTAGGCTAAGTTAGTCATTGTATTCTTTGTATAAATACCCTCCTATGTCAATACTAGGAGGGTTGAGGATTCATTTGTATCAAAGGGGTGTGTGTGTGTTCTAGACTTCTCTCTCTAGAATACATACACACCCCGCCAGTCAATAAACCGAATGTTAAAAGTTTAATCTTATGTTCGTGTTTATCATGTTTCCTCCACCTCCAAACGTGTTTCTTGGTCATTACAATTGGTATCAGAGCTAACCGGGGGCGAATCGTGGTGTGTTTGAGGTAAAATAAGTGATTTTAGGTGTGTTCTTGGTCGTTACTGTTCATCAGTAGCAGTTTTGGGTTTGTTTGTGTTCGATTTATGTTAAAAAGAACCCAAATATTGCGTTTTTGTTTCATAAAAACGTGACCCTTTTGGTGTTTATGAAATCGTACACCTTTTGAAGATCAAAGGTTGTGTTTGTTTGGCGTGTATACGACTTGCCTGTTGATATTTCAATAACTTTTCACTCTTATTTTGGTGTGGAAGATCAAATACTTGTGTTTGTTCTTGGTTCATTGATCGAAAATCACTAACAAACTTTGCCAAAGTTTTGTTATTGATTATTTTAGTAAAGATAGTGCATTATTGAAGAGTGTAAAAGTATGTAAATGTTGGCAGAAACATGGCAGACAAGTATGGGAGTAGCATGGGATAGAAACTAAAAGCCAAAAAGTTGGTAAAAGTGGGTGGAAAAAGTCGTTTTATCGCACTTGGACTGCTTTAGCGTTTTATCGCAGTTGAGGAATTCTATCGCAATTGGCGTCCGCACAAAATTATCGCAATTGTCAACTCAGACAATTTTATCGCAGTTGAAGTCTGCTAGGAATTATCGCAGTTGACAAAATTTTATCGCAGTTGATGTCTACTCGGAACTATCGCAGTTGACAACTAAGCTCTTATCGCAATTCGAACTGCGATAATTCTATCGCAGTTGGGAACTCAGTTTTATCGCAGTTCTGTCCGACAAGTTCTACCAACTGCGATATCGGACAACCTTTGGCAAAAAAAAAAAAAAAAAAAAAAAAAAAAAAAAGAGTTTTTTGGCGGGAAAATCCGAGTAAAATTTAATTTTCTCAGGGGACTAAACGGACAATTTTTACGCGAGATTCAAATTCTGGTACAAGAGTGAAAATTTTGGCCCAAAATTCAAATTTTTTGGCCAAAATTCAAATTTTTCGGGAATTTTTGGCGTAAAAATTTCTTAAACTCAAATTTTTCCAGCATCATTATAATGTCATTTTATGGCATATTTCACACCAACATCACAAATAATATTATCGGACTGCACCTACAACATCACCACGTATAGCCGAAAAGATCCTGATCAAGATTCACAATCAGATGACAATGGTTAAATTATCAGCTGTGGCTACAAGGATGATGATTCATTATTACTTATTTGAAATTGAAGTGGAATATCTCGGGTACGTGTACTTAGTATCTTGAAGATATCGGGGTTGGTTGGATGCATGATTCTTCGAGATCCTTGTTTGAGCATTTATTGACTAGTGATTAAGTCTTGGGTTATCTAGTTTTCATAGGTCAAGGGGAGGATGGACGAAGACCTAGTTAACTATCACTTAAAGGAGATACATTGTAGTACTCAGTGTCACACAAAGATGTGGATAATTCAAGAGAGGTTCATATACAGTTAAGGAAGGATGGATGGGTATATGAAACGACCTATATGCTTTAAGGAGTTACGTTGTAGTGCTCAGTATAGGTTCTTAGTCACACAATCGTGCAAGTTTAAGTCACAAGTCTGGGATATTTTACTTCAGTCTCAAGTTTGGCATAGTGGGTTTTCTCCATCAGTAGTCACTACATGAAGCCGTTGTTTTTGATACAGGAGGTTAGACTGGGCGTATCGACATCTTCTCACGGACTAATATGATTCCTGATAAAGGGCTTCCAGTTTGCATTTCACGTACACAACATTATGCTGATTCCGATGAATCGTAATCATCAGGGGAGAGAAAGGTGTACATCGATGACGTAACTGGTATGCATTTCAAGTCTTACGAGTTGCTGAGGGCATTTGATCGAGAAAAGATGGCTACAAAAAGGTTGTGACTTCAATCCTGATCATAAAAGCGGTTTTTATCACTCTGTGATAAAAATGGTACTTCATCGACAAAGGGGTTCTTTCGCAATTGAAGTGTTTTGCAATTCTTTCTCGAACATAGTCTATCGCATTTTGTGAGATGAAGATGTTGATACTTCATTCCCCCGAACAGATTCAGGGCACTCAAGGCACTCATTAAATGAGGTTGTCAGTTTGGGGGAGAGCACTAATTAGGGGAGAGCACGGGAAGAGCACTCAGGGTACTCTAAATTAAACCCTAATTAGAATTGCTCACATGGTTCTTCTACAAGTAAAGAAATGAATGCTGAGAAGATTCTCCAAGCTGAACGAAGTAATGAAGTTTGAAGATTATTCTCTGTACTTACTGTTTATATTTTACTTGTAGAGAACATTGTAAGCAATTCCCATATGACTTCACTTTGGGGAGAGATTGTTAGCCTTAAAGTTTGTCATATTTGGGAATTGCATTTCATTCTTTGTACAAGGACTAGTTTAGACATTTAGGCTAAGTTAGTCATTGTATTCTTTGTATAAATACCCTCCTATGTCAATACTAGGAGGGTTGAGGATTCATTTGTATCAAAGGGGTGTGTGTGTGTTCTAGACTTCTCTCTCTAGAATACATACACACCCCGCCAGTCAATAAACCGAATGTTAAAAGTTTAATCTTATGTTCGTGTTTATCATGTTTCCTCCACCTCCAAACGTGTTTCTTGGTCATTACAATTGGTATCAGAAAATGGTACTTCATCGACAAAGGGGTTCTTTCGCAATTGAAGTGTTTTGCAATTCTTTCTCGAACATAGACTATCGCATTTTGTGAGATGAAGATGTTGATACTTCATTCCCCCGAACAGATTCAGGGCACTCAAGGCACTCATTAAATGAGGTTGTCAGTTTGGGGGAGAGCACTAATTAGGGGAGAGCACGGGAAGAGCACTCAGGGTACTCTAAATTAAACCCTAATTAGAATTGCTCACATGGTTCTTCTACAAGTAAAGAAATGAATGCTGAGAAGATTCTCCAAGCTGAACGAAGTAATGAAGTTTGAAGATTATTCTCTGTACTTACTGTTTATATTTTACTTGTAGAGAACATTGTAAGCAATTCCCATATGACTTCACTTTGGGGAGAGATTGTTAGCCTTAAAGTTTGTCATATTTGGGAATTGCATTTCATTCTTTGTACAAGGACTAGTTTAGACATTTAGGCTAAGTTAGTCATTGTATTCTTTGTATAAATACCCTCCTATGTCAATACTAGGAGGGTTGAGGATTCATTTGTATCAAAGGGGTGTGTGTGTGTTCTAGACTTCTCTCTCTAGAATACATACACACCCCGCCAGTCAATAAACCGAATGTTAAAAGTTTAATCTTATGTTCGTGTTTATCATGTTTCCTCCACCTCCAAACGTGTTTCTTGGTCATTACACCTTATATTAGCGATGCATGTATATACATGTCCTGTGCAATTTAGTCATAATTTGGACATATGTCATGTTCGCTAAATCGCTATAAACCATCTAAGATAGGTAATTTAACAGCATGGTAAATTACTAAATTTTTCTACGAAGGTAAACCAATTATTAATTATTCATGCATATACATAATAATGTTCGGTTGATTTAGTCAATGAGCATGCAATGTGTCACATCTAATATGACAAGAGCAACATTTTCATATTAGGCCACTCACATAAGTTAACTCAGCTTTAAATTTTAAGGCATGCCACGTCAGCTTTTTCACCTTTTAACTTAACTCAGCTTTAACCCACACATCAATAACTCAGCTTTAACACACCTTAACTCAACTTTACACATAAATTTTCAAATTCAACCCCTAACTTATAAATTACTTCATTTTTTTAAAAACAACACATTTATTAAAACATAACATTACATTCAAACATAACACACTTAAAAAAAAACTTACAACGAAATTAAAGAAATAAATAAAAATAACGACGAAATTAAAAATTACATCATAAAAATAAAGACAATCCTAAATCTACTGTGGAAACTGCCCGAGCTTGTATTTTGCCACAATGCGAGCTTTTTCTTGGTTGATATACCACACCACCTCTGGAGGTTGCCCTTCGGTAGATTCCTTCGGCCAATTCCCTTTTGTGACGATACTCGACTGTCATATTCTCCACGAATTGCACTGACGACATACTTCCTCCCGTACTCGCTCCCGTGCTCGTTCCTCCCGTGCTCTCGGATCGAGCTTTCTTTGCAGCACGCCTTCCCATTGGCCTTGGTTGTTCATCATGACCAAACAACGCCTCATTTGTTTGGCTTGGTGGTTCATCGCCGGTTAAATCAATTCCCTCCGGCGTGTCCCACTTCACATGACCCCGTAAAACCTCCCAAGCCTCCTCGTTGCTAAAAGGAGCGGTTCTGTGCTCGTCCCGGTACATTTCTCGGGCACGTTTCAGGATATCAATTTCACTTTCGCCACTTCTTTCTTGGCGTTGGGAACGTTTGTAGTACGCGTTGAACTTTGAGCAATCACGGTTCAACGTTCTCCACTTACTTTGGAGCATATCCTTGTTTCTTGGTTGGTAATTGACTCTGTTAAACTCATTCTGCACCCGTTGCCAAAACGTATCCCTGCTTTGACTTCGACCCACATGTGCGTCTTCCGACGCTGCAACATAACACTGAGCAAGCACTTTTTCCTCTAGTGGGTTCCAACGTTTGGTCTTGTTGGCAACGGGTTCTTCATCATCATCCTCTAAAGGTTCGGGTTCGGGGTTTCTTGATTTTCTCGCCTTTCGTTTGACACGCGAGAACTTGTTTTTCTTTGGAGGAGACGTTGGAGTCTCGGGAACTTCATTGGTTGCGGTTTGAGATTGTTGTGAATGTTGGGAGAAGTTGAGATTGGAGAAATTTTGGGTGTTTAGGTTAGATTGATTTTCGTAATAGAGCATTTGTTGATGTTGTTGGTAAAGTTCTTCTTCCGACAAGCCAAGTGGGTTCGGGATTGAAGATGAGCCGGCGTTCGGGTTAGAAGATGAGCCGACATTGGGGTTATTCAACCCGGATCCTAAGAGATCTAAGAACGATTCGTTCCCGTCATCGTTTAGGTTGAATCGAGACATTTTTTTGGGTTGAAGGTTGAAAAGATAGTGTAAATATGTAGTGTATTGAGTTGTGGAAGTGTGAAAAAAAATATGGTGTGAAATGGTTATTTATAGGGGATTGAAAATGGTTTTGATTTTTTTGATTTATTATTATTATTATTATTATTATTATTATTATTTTTTTTTTTTTTTTTTTTTTTTTACTTAGGCCGCTCCATTTCTAACGGCTAGAAATTTTAGGGGGCTAAAATGAAAACATTTCAAAATGAAACGGTAAAGAAAGCGACACATTTGGGGGCAAAAGTGAAAATTTTGTTTTTTTTTACAATACTCACCCTTAACGCTGCGTTAAGTTGCTAACGCAGCACTTAACGCAGCGTTAACGCGCCTCACACACAACAGGTAACGCCCTTTAACGTGGGTTTGACGTGAACGATGTGAGTGGTCTTATGTGATAGGGTATACAATGCATATATTATACTTCAATTCCTTGCTTAAAAAACAACAACACTATTTATTTAGATCCATATCATACGCTCATTAAGTAATGTTCTAAGAAATTGGACCTCATATGCAATTCAATTTGTTTTACTCAAAATGGATAATAGCCTATACATGTATTTTACTTGTCATCCTATCTTTTCATATGTATCAAATTAAATTTTTTGCTAATCTATGTACCCAATACTACAACAAAACGAAGCTAAAGCAATACCTATAGAGTGTTGTATTATGTCTATAAAATGTTGCATTATGTCTATTGCGACACTTTACGAAGTGCTATATTATGCAATGTTGCCTTAGATTAATGTGACACTTATATTGGCATATGCAACATTTTTTGAAAGTGTTGCTAATGTTTAGCAAATGGGATACTTTAATTTGCAACACTTTTTACAGTCAAGTGTAACACTCTTTATGCTCAAGTGCAACATGTTCTAAAACAAGGTGCAACACTTTCTTAGATCAATTGCAACATTTAAATCACATAATTGTAACACATTTATATTCAAATGAAACACGTAAAACTAAGTATGCAACACTTTTATCTATTAAATGCAACACTTTGTGTTGTTTTCCAGCATATAAGTGCAACATTTATTTAAAGAACTTGCAACACTTACTTTCCACGCAATACAAATGCTATATATGCCATATTTTTGTAATAAGAAAAAAAAAAAAATATTCATACATAGCAATAACAATATACAATTCGTTGACATGTAAAATAACTAAGACAAAACGTCTAGTCGACAAAAAAGGTTATCCAATTACAATCCCTAAAATCTTAGACATCTTCTTTGCAAATCCCCACTGCTTTACGTACGCCAAAACATTGTAAGCCTCGTACATTGTAAGCCTGGTTCATATGCAAATACGTACCATCATTAGAACAACAAATATCGTGATAACTAAATAAACACTGTTCTATATCACTACAACATTGTTTGAGTTCCATTTAAGAAAAGATAATCAGCCCAAAAATAAGTCACCAATACCATATCAGAAAACATAAGCTCAAGAAGGTTTATTGTTAAACCATAATATCAAGAGGAATACATATTGCGATTTTCGTATTTTAATTACCATGTTTCCAAAAGCAGCAACATAGATCCTAATTACACTAAATCAATATATTGATGCATAAGTTGTCGTTATCAAAGGCTCAAAGCCTCGCATCTTTTTGTTGCTAATTAAAAAACTTTATGAGTTGTTGTAATGATAAACATAAAATTAAAAAACTTTAATGGCCACAAATTTTATTTCAAGGAACCCGTCACCGTATCGCGCGGATAGTTTTAATACTATTAGAATAAATTTAAGTATAGTTTTTCTGGGACGGATTTGCAACCGTTTTTTTACGTCATTGCTATTCGGTTGTTAATTCGTTGCAAACAGTTGCAAGTTAAAATATGTTGTATTAACCTTTTTGTGTTGCAGTGATTCTATTTTACGCATAGATGTTAGGTCATTTTACCCTGAAACATGTAAGACACAAAATCAAAAGTAAATAAATTTATGTTATTTTGCATCAAGCTAATTGTCATAATTGAAATTAGTTAATTACATAGTTATTGGTATACTATATTCGTGTGTGCGAGTATATACATAATGATTAGCAATCGATACTGTTAGCCGTAAAGTTTTGTCATATGTCGGAATTGCATAGTTTGTAAATACGAGGACTAGTCTTGCCATTAGGGCAAAGATATCTTTGTATAAATACCCTCCTTATCCACATTTGGAGGGTTGGGATTCACAGTGTTCTTTGGAGGTGTATGTGTTTTTCTTGACTTCTCTCTCTAGAAAAACATATACACCTCCGCCAATCTATTAATAAGATCGTGCTTAATCGTTATCTAGTGTTATCCCCACCTCCATAAGTGAATATTGGTCTCTACAATTGGTATCAGAGCTAACCGGGTGGCCATTCGTGGTGTTTTCAAGTGATTAAGGTGATTTATGTTGTGATTTATCTCGGTTTTTCTTTATCTTCTTCAACAGCCGAGTATATGCTATATTTGGGTTCGATTTGTGTTTCATAAAAAACCCACTGCTGCGTTTTTTTGATCTTCAAAAACGTGGTTGTTGGTGTTTTTGTTGAAACCAATATATTTGTGTTCGAATTTGTGCTTAAAAGAAATCAAGAGTTGCGTTTTTATCATTAAAAACGTGAACTTTTGTGAACTTTATGGATTCATACGCAAGAACAAGGCAGAAAATGGGTGTGTTCTAAGTGTTTTGATCGAAATAATTCAAGAAGATTATGTAAAAGTTGTTTTTGGATATTATTGATAATGTTTGAATTATTTGAGTTGGTGAAAGTCAGTACTAGTTGGGAAATTTTTCAGGAAATATCTTGCAAGATAAGGTTGCAAGTGGGCAAGTAGAGATAAAGTCAAAGAAGTTGGTAACTGTACGAATTATCGCAATTCAGAAACTTCAGCGAATTATCGCAATTGGCAACTCAGACAACTATCGCAATTGGCAATTCCAACTCAGATCTTATCGCAATTGAGCTGCACAAGTTTATCGCATTTGATCTTGTCGCGTTTGGATTTTATCGCATTTGGCGACTTATCGCATTTGGTGACCTATCGCAGTTGACCATCGCAGTTCAGCTTATCGCATTTCAGGTCTGAACAGACTTGTCGCATTTCAGTCAATTCAAGTCTGTCCGAGATATTTTTGGCAACTGCGATATCGGACAAATCACCAACTGCGATATCGGACAGAACTACCCTATCGCAATTCAAAAAAAAAAAAAAAAAAAAAAAAAAAAAAAAAAAAAAAAGAGTTTTTTGGCGGGAAAAGTTGAGTAAAATTTATTTTTCACAGGAGACTTTACGGTCCATTTTTACGCGAGATTCAAATTCTGGTACAAGAGTGAAAATTTTGGCCCAAAATTCAAATTTTTTGGCCAAAATTCGAATTTTTCGGGGAATTTTCGGCGTAAAAATTTCTAAAACTCAAATTTTTCCAGCATCATTATAATGTCATTTTATGGCATATTTCACATCAAAATCACAATTGAAATTATCAGACTGCACCTTCCACATCACCACGTATAGCCGAAAAGATCCTGATCAAGATTCACAATCAGATGGCAATGGTCAAATTATCAGCTGTGGCTACAAGGATGATGATTCATTATTATTTATTTGAAGTTGAAGTGGAATATCTCGGGTACGTGTACTTAGTATCTTGAAGATATCGGGGTTGGTTGGATGCATGATTCTTCGAGATCCTTGTTTGGGCACTCATGGGAATAGTGATTAAGTCTTGGGTTATCTAGTTTTCATAGGTCAAGGGGAGGATGGACGAAGACCTAGTTAACTATCACTTAAAGGAGATACGTTGTAGTACTCAGTGTCACACAAAGATGTGGATAATTCAAGAGAGGTTCATATACAGTTAAGGAAGGATGGATGGGTATATGAAACGACCTATATGCTTTAAGGAGTTACGTTGTAGTGCTCAGTATAGGTTCTTAGTCACACAATCGTGCAAGTTTAAGTCACAAGTCTGGGATATTTTACTTCAGTCTCAAGTTTGGCATAGTGGGTTTTCTCCATCAGTAGTCACTACATGAAGCCGTTGTTTTTGATACAGGAGGTTAGACTGGGCGTATCGACATCTTCTCACGGACTAATATGATTCCTGATAAAGGGCTTCCAGTTTGCATTTCACGTACACAACATTATGCTGATTCCGATGAATCGTAATCATCAGGGGAGAGAAATGTACGGGCTGATCTCTCATGGGAAAAATAACTGGGATGCATTTGGTGAGATAAAGATGTTGATACCATATTCCCCCGAACTGCAGGGCACTCAGGGCATTCGAATTATGAGGTTGTCAGTTTGGGGGAGAGCGCTAATTAGGGGAGAGCACACAGGGCACTCTGAATTAAACCCTAATTAGATTTGCTCACTTAGTTCGTCTGCAAGTAAAGAAATGGCGGCTGAGAAGATTATGCAAGCTGAACGAAGTAATGAAGTTTGAAGATCTTTCTCATGTTTTTGTATTGAATTTTGCTTGTAGGGAACGTTGTAAGCAATTCCCGTATGACTTCACTTTGGGGAGAGATTGTTAGCCGTAAAGTTTTGTCATATGTCGGAATTGCATAGTTTGTAAATACGAGGACTAGTCTTGCCATTAGGGCAAAGATATCTTTGTATAAATACCCTCCTTATCCACATTTGGAGGGTTGGGATTCACAGTGTTCTTTGGAGGTGTATGTGTTTTTCTTGACTTCTCTCTCTAGAAAAACATATACACCTCCGCCAATCTATTAATAAGATCGTGCTTAATCGTTATCTAGTGTTATCCCCACCTCCATAAGTGAATATTGGTCTCTACAGATACCATAGAAAACTATGTCTTTGTCAAAATATGAAGGAGATGATGTTTGTTTCATCATCATTTCATAAATTTAATATTTTAAATCACTTAAGTTTGTGTTACCTCATAAAGTATAACTACTTGTATGAATGAAGCATTGTTTATCAAATTTGAAAGCCAAAATTTCTAATGTAGACACCTAGCTATTTGGCTATTTGAAAACCCTAAAAACTTTTTTTTTTTTTTTTTTTCTTTTTGATAAGCTATATATCCTTGTGAGGTCAAGATTCCAATTCATGACACATTGAGAATATGGTTCAATAATGCTATATATAAGCCCTTGGTTGTAATTTTATTCTATTCAAATTTATAAATATATATAATAATTTTGTTTATTCTAACCATATACATGATGCCTTTTTAAATAGTAGATAATATACATTTTTGCAAAAAAAAAAAAAAAAAAAAAAAAAACAAACTATATGAACATTATTGCTAGGAAAGTGACATATTATTACAACTATAAGTTAATCGTCCTATCTTCTACATAATCTTTACTAGAAAAGGTTAATGAACTATTTGGCCCTTCAGTTAACATTGTTTATATATCATTTGAATTGCATTGTTTTTGCAATCATACAGACATTGTTAGAGGTGATACACATGCATGATTTTCATTTTTCATGCATGCATATGGAGGTTGTAAGTCTTCGTATAATCCTTTCTTTGCTTTTACTTCTTGAGCAACATAATAATTCAAGGATTTAAGATACGTTATTGTACTTCCTATAGAAGACACACTATACATCTCGATATCTTCTAGAAAGCCGAATGTTGGCCATTGCCAACCCTGTTGCTTCTATAATGAAATGGTTTACATGTCTGTGTTTTGGAAAAGTTTTCTCGCTCTTAGAAGGATCAACCACTAATCTATTTCACGATGTTTTATAGAACACGTCACGACGGCATTGCAAATCATTTAGGTGAAAGTAACTCGATCTCAAGCGTGTTTTGCTAAAGCTTAATTACTCGTAACATATGAACTTAATGACCTAGCTTCGAACAGACTTGTACGTAGTATATGTCATTAAGTCAATTGTATTTGAGCTAATAACTAATTACTATAACTTATAGACACCTTAATAAGAGTAATTAAAGACAAATTCACGACGAACATGTTACGACGATTAACATTGCTAGTAACTTGCTATCGGTCGTTCTAGGTCATATAAAAGTTTATACATCATGTTCGATTAACATTGCTAGTAACTTGCTATCGGTCGTTCTAGGTCATATAAAAGTTTATACATCATGTTCAAGTTCTAAATACATGTACAATACGTATACATGCACAGAGGCGGACCCAGGATTTTCCAAGGCGGGGGGCAAAAAAAAATTTTTTGATAAAATTCGTGATGCATGTTAATAAAAATGTCATAATTTTTTTTTACACTAAAAACTAAGGTTTTTATATTTTTGGCTTCAAGGTGGGGGGCAATTTGATTTTTTGGAGGGGTGCACTTTAATAAAAAGGTCCAAAAAAAATTTTTTTACACTAAAATCTTAACTTTTTCGGCGAGTCGTGGAGGGCAAGTGACCCCCATTCTAACACTGTATGTCCGCCTCTGTACATGCATGTGACTATACATCTATAATCATTGACGAGTGTCACGATTTTTTTTTTTTTTTTTTTTTTTTTTTTTTTTGAATGGCGATCGTATTAAACACTAGCAAAAACTAGATACGACATCAAGTACAATTTGGAAGGTATAAAGGCACATGATCGAGCATTAGATACAAATTATAAAGGGCATAATCATTGACAAATGAAAGATTTTCTCAAGATCCTCGATATCTACCTCATCTTTTTAAAAATGGATTAGTTGAGCTTACAAATTCACATATATATTGAGTTTAATTAATCATGTGCCGGCTTTCATTTCTCATTTAATGATCGGCCAATCGAACGTTAATTTTGGATAGAGGGGTCTTCGATCATGTTCATAAAACAGATTCTATGGTTAATGTTGTGAGTACGTAATTTGTGTGTGAGTACTATAACAGTATTATTATTGTAAAGTATTATTATTGTTTTTGTATGTTGATTTATACCACATATATTACTCCGGGGAACTCCACTGTGCACATGGTTAGCTTGGCATATATAATTGATTGTGGCTTATACTAATTTATGTTCCATGTTAATCTCGTTTTTTAATTAAAAATGCAAAATTTGAAATCATGTATTACATGGGGAGGAAAATTCAAATGCATATTTTTTTTTGTGTGCATACCAATGGACAAATCCCCACCCTCCATCCTTTTTGATCTAATGGCCTAGATTAATCTAAGATTTAATCACTTAAATCTAATTTACCCCACCTATATAAATTCTATTTTATTTATTTTATCCCATTCGCTCTTTTTTTCACACACAAACTGTGTGTTTTCTCCCAATCGACTTCCCTCCATAATCTGTTACCTTTTCCCTCCATAATCAGTTACCACCGCAACATCACCGCTACATCGTTCGGATCATCATCACCATCACTATTCCAGTCACCATTCCGATCATCATCTCATAATCACATCCCGATCATTATCATCCTTTTTTATGTCTTCTTTTGATTTGAATGAACCATTTGTTTTCAGAAGCTGATTTGATGGATATTGTTGCTGTTGATAGTGTTGTTGAATCGTTTGTTAATTATGTGGATCAAGTTGTTTAACATTCCTTGTGATCAAGTTGCACACCAAGTGTTTGATAAAATGTGTGAGTGAAAAATATTTGATAATTTTGGTTATATGCTTTTGCAATTTTGCTTATTAATTAAGTTGTTAGTTGAATTTATGTTTTTAACTGCATTTGAATGCTGTTTTTGTGTCTAATTTTGGTTTTGAATTTGCTCTGTAGCATACGTTTAGTATCACCAGTGATATTTGAAGTTGATGATTATAAGCTGGTTTAGTATCACCAGTGATATACGTTTAGTATCACCAGTGATAATTGTTAGTCTGTTTATTTATAAGTTGTTTATGTTAAGATGTTTAATTTTCTTATATAATATTTTTGACATTTTGATGAGGATGAAAATATAAGTTTGTGGGGATAAGCTGTGAGTATAAGTTACTGATAAGTTATTAATTATAGTGTAATATTGCTTATTATTTATTAATTAAGGTGTAGCTTACAATGTTTTGAAGTCTTTTCTGTGGTGCTCTATTTAAATGCTTGCACGGCTACCAAAAAAGCTTATGGAGTTCTTGGCATTTTTCGTGTTGTTTCTGAGTTTAATGCTGAGTATGTAATGAAGATCATTATAGGATTTTACACCAAGGTATTAATTATGTACTTTTTAAGTACAAGATGGTTTTTGTGCCTTTCACTGTAATAGACAAACACAATAAATGTTTTTGCTGATGGTATATGTGTAGTATCACTAGTGATATGTTTGATATATGTGTAGTATCACCAGTGATATGCTTATGTGTAGTATCACCAGTGATATGTTTGATATATGTGTAGTATCACCAGTGATATGCTTGATATATATGTAGTATCACCAGTGATATGTTTGATATATGTGTAGTATCACCAGTGATATGTTTGATAATCTGTTTCTTATTGTTGTAATTACTGATAAGCTGTCTATGATACTGGACTTCTTTTGTAGACAACCTGAGAGAGCTAAAGTCAAAAGTTGAGACTGATTTGCCAAGTCTTCCACCCCGAAAAGTTTGTGATATTGTTCAAGATTTTATGGGTATAAAGAATCCTCCTAAAGGACATAAGAATGACCGTATTAAGGGTAGACGCAAGAAAGCTATTGAGAAAAGTAAGAACCAAAAGAAGGGTTGTAATATTTGTAGTTTAATTGATCATAATAGACATACTTGTCCAAACAAGGGAAAAGTTTCAAATGTCAATGGGGCGGCGGCGTAGTTGAAAGTGGAGGCGGTTTCTCAGTCGCTGCAATTGAAGTATTAGTTTGTTGATTGATTGATTTTTTTTACTGAATTGTTAGGTTTATTTAATAGCATTGCTAATTTTATCCTGGACTTGTATATCATTTGTGATACTATTATGTTTTTTTTTTTCTTTTCTTCTGAATTGTTAGGTTTACTCAATAGCACTAGTAAAATAAAGCTTAACAAGTAAACAAAAAAACCTATAAAATATACAAAATTTCACAAGTGATAATACAAATATCACTAGTGATAATACACATATACAGTTCAACTTCAAATATCACTGGTGATACTACAGGTATGACACTTTTCACTTTTCACATTACCATATTAAACTAAATACCACTCAAAACTTTATCAAAAAAATATTCACAAATCAAGATGGATTAAACAATTGCTCGCTATTGCCCATTTCTATGAGTTTGAATCTCTTGTGACAAATAACATGATTCAGTCAAACTAAATACCTATTATTGACTTCCAACTTGTCAACTATACACATTTATTTATAGCCGTATAGATTAAAACATAACAACGCAATTGTTTTCATCAACTTGTTTTATTTACTTTTGTTATTCAACAATCGTCCTCTTCATTGGTTCATCAACCAACACCTTCATTTTATTCCCAGATGCTTTCGGGGGAACCTTTGATATCACATGTGATCACATATCACATGTGATATCACAGGTGATACCACCTGTGATATCACAGGTGATATCAAGTGATATCACTGGTGATAACACATGTGTGTCAGCTTTCTTCTATTTGTTGAATCAATTGTTGTGATGGAGGAACTTGTGATATCACAAGTGTTTGAGCTTCTTCAATTTGGTTGTGGAGATGTTGTGCTTTCTTCAACGACAATTGCACTTGTTGTTGATTCTTTTCGTTTGATGAGGCTGTTTTTTGCACAGGTCTCATTCAAATCTGCATCAAAATATTTTCATAATTTTTGTTAGTGTTCGAATAGTTCATTTGTTTTCAATATCATATGTCAAACAAATAACTATTTGTTATCACAATAGATATATTACCAACCAACAATAATTTAACTGTTATATCACAAGTGATACACTACCAGTCAATATTGTTTTCAAATACCGCGGTAAAACCTTTTGAAACATGCACAATCTATCCATTAAACATACAAATCCACAACAAATCATACAGAAGCATCACAGCATATCTTTTGTTCTGTTAAACCTAACTTTTAATCTCTCATATTATCACATAAATCATCACAACATCAAAAATTATCGAAAATTAACTAGTAAAACACACTAATAATGATTCTATAACAGTAAAAACTAAAGTATTCATTGTTCTAGATGTCGATTGTTTCATTTTCTGTGTGCTTTATGCGATTTGCACGGTTAAGTCAAATACAAATATCAATAGTGATAATACACATATACATTTCAATTTCAAATATCACTGGTGATACACACGTATGATACTTTTTACTCACCAATTTCAGCAAACACTTGCTGTACATCCATGTATACAAAGCTTTTTACTCAGAAACTCAACCAAATGTAAATACTAAAAAACACAACCAATAAAACATCTAAATAATTAGTCGGAAGCATCGTACCTTCATCTCGAGATTCAGTAGGTTAATTTTGAACCGGTTTTTTTCGTGGATCTGCTTGTGCACTCGATGATTCTTTCATTTTTGTGTTTTATTGATGACTTGAACGGTTAAAATCAGTTGATTTTGAGTTTTTTTTGCAGTTTTTTAATGGCTGTTAGAGAGAGAAAGTGAGATTTTTGTATACTGATTGTGTGGAAAGTGAGAGGTGTAGGGGTGGGGTTGTTGGGGTAACTTTTCAAAGTTGTCAATTCTGGTCCCTCCGTGTTTTTTATTATTAAAAATTGTTCTTTTGATCCAACGGTCGTGGATCATCCCTCGGTATGTATGAGATTTTAAGTCTCGAAAATAAAACGCCTCATTACATGGGTTCGGAAAAGCACAGATCGACTATGTTTTAACGATTAAAGGAAAGTCAAAAGCACTCACTCTCATTGCTTCATATCATATTTGGTTTAAAGAAATGGATAAAATTACTAGTGAAAAAAAAAAAAAAAAAAAAAAGAAAAGAAAAAAAAAAAGGCATGTACTCAATACTTTTTAACTTGGCATATAATGGTAAATATGTTTTCTAAAAGCATTTACTCCTTACGTCACATATTAAGTGTCTACAATGTAATTTTTGGATATCCCAAATTAAGTTTCAATATTGTATTTCAACCAATGAGATGAGACTTTATTGGGTAAAAATGATATTTGATTGGTGAAAAGTATAGTTAGTGAAATTTTCTAAAACTTTGTAAATTTTGAAAATGCACACTTAATATATATAGGACGGAGAGAGTACTTGTTAGGCTATGCAAAATCGTTGACCCAAGCGACCTGGGTCACCAGCTGACACGTCAGCTTCTCTCTCCGGCGACCAAAATCGACCAAAGACCAGTTGCAGAAAGAATATGAAGTAGGTCTTTCAACCCAAAAGGTTTTCAGGGCTAAGAAATTGGCAATGGAAAGGATTGATGGTAAGCATAGAAAACAATATGCAGAGTTGAGAGACTATTGTTTGGAATTAAAAAATAGCAATCCAAACACCACCGTTCATATTGAAGTAGAAAAACCACATGATGTCAACAGTTCAGAGAGAAAGTTTAAGAGGGTGTATGTATGTTTAGGTCCTTTGAAAGATGGATTTAAGGCTGGGAAAAGAGACTTGTTGGGATTGGATGGATGTTTCTTGTCTGGTATGTATCCTGGTTGGATTTTGACAGCATATGCTACAGTGGAGTCTGAAAACAAGGATTCATGGAAGTGGTTTCTTTACTGTGTTGGTGATGACTTGGAGCTTTTCAGAAACTCAAATTTTACCTTTATATCAGACAGGCAAAAAGTGTGTTTTTTATTAATCTTGTTTTATATTTCATAGATTTTACCATTGTCAGATAATGAACTTGTTTTATATGTCATCAATCTTAGGGTGTCATACCAGCAATAGCAGAGACCTTTCCTAGTGCAGAGCATAGGTTTTGTCTTAAACACATATATGACAATATGAAGCTGAGTTGGAGAGGTCAAATGTACAAACAGATGTTATGGAGATGTGCAACTTCTACTACTGTGCAGCAGTTTGATAAGCATATGGACACACTGAAAGCTTTTTAAAAAGAAGCTTATGAATGGTTGAAAAAGATCCCACCCCAGCACTGGAGTAGGTCTCACTTTTTAGGTATACTTACTTTAAAACTGTATCCACAAATATTTAACTTCTTTTGACAAAATTTAACTAGTACTTTTAATAAACTTGCAGGAAGGGCACACTGTGATGTGTTGTTGAGTAACATGAGTGAGGTTCTAAACAGACAGCTTGTAGATGGTAGGGACAAACCTATCATCACATGTTTTGAATTCATTAGAGTTTATCTGATGAAAAGAATTGTGAATGTCCAAAAAGTTATTGCCAAATCTGTTGGTCCACTTACACCTACTGCTAGTAGAATTTTCCAAACAACTGTCAAAGATGCAGCTCATATATAGGTACATTGCCAAACTCTTTCATGCCTTTTTTAAACATTTCTGTATAGCAGTTTGGAGTTTGTAACTAGGTTATGTATGATATATAGATTGAATGGAATGGTGGAGACTTATACCAAGCCAATGATCCTGATGGCCTTCAGTGTGTAGTCAATATGAGGATTAGGCAATGTAGTTGTAGGAGGTGGGAGTTAACAGGTATACCCTGCAAGCATGCAGTGGCTGCCATTTGGAACATGGCAAGCAATGGGGAAGAAACAGGAATACCTGAGTCTTATTGTCATGAAACATATTGGCTATCTACTTGGAAAGAGATGTACAGGTTTAAAATAAATCCCATAAATGGTCATGATTTTTGGCAAAAATCCAATAACCTGAACACAATAATCCCACCAGATCCTAAACCACAAATTGTAAAGGGAAACAAGTTGTGTAGAGCTGGTAAGAGTATTACTTGTAGCATCTGTAAGGTATATGGTCATAACAAGAAGGGTTGCCCAAATGTGACTTCTGCAAGTTCTGCACAAGCTACACATACTCCACCATCTGGACAGGCACCACATGCTGCAAGGGCCACACAGTATGCACAAGAACCAGATGCTGCAAGGGACACAAGTTCTGCACAAGCTTCAGAGATTGACCTTTCCTCACAAGGTCCACCAGCCACTCAAGTCACACAGAGTCCACCAATTCATGTAATGCTTCATGCCTCTCCAACCAAGATGACAAAGGGAACAGCAAAAAGAATGATGAGTCCTGAATGATTTGTTTCATGTTTGCATACTTTTATGTGTATGTTTGTAAGAACAACTTAAGTGTCTTTCTGGTAATTTGGAATTTCATTATGGTACATTGTAATTTGACTTGTAAAAGTCAAATTCTTGTTGGTATTTAAACTTCAGTTATTTGCATATTTGGTACAATTGTAATTTGACTTGTAAAAGTCAATTTCTTATTGCTGTTTAAGCTTCAGTTATTAGCATATTTGGTACATTGTAATTTGACTTGTAAAAGTCAAATTCTTATTGCTATTTAAGCTTGTTGTTGGCATATTTGGTACCTTGTAATTTGACTTCTAAAAGTCAATTTCTCACTTATGGTTTAAACCATCTTTTGCACAAAATACAACTTTGTAATGTAATAAATTTGAAAGCTACTTGTTTACTTCAAGTTGAAACTGATTTTTTTTCCATTGATCAAAATCCCAAAATACAACTTGAACTGCTTTTTCCATTCTAAACATAAGCTACCTTCAAACAAAATGTACAATACATTAACTACTTCAAAGCTAAAACAACAACAAAAAAGATCCAACTGAGAATAAGCATCTTCTTCATCTTCTTAGCTTCAACTTTCTTTTCTTCTGTTACCCTTTGCAACTCATTCATTGAACCCAACAACCCTGATATTATTTGGACAGCTCGTTCACGCATTGGGGGATCATAGCAATCGATTATCCCACAATTTATTGGCTATTACAAAAAGAAACGAAAAAAAAATTAGGTTAAACATCAAATTAGGGGTTTTTTAACCAAATTAATTACACTTACTTTTTTTCCACAACAACAGAATCTTCTTTCAGGGTTGATTGCAGTCCAAGAGGTTACAATGGTAGATCTTGCTCCACACCTATTGCAACGAATGAGGCGATTCATGTTTTTGTTGGATGTTTGATGCGTGTGTTGGGTTGTTTCAAGTGATAGCAGATCACTGAAATAACTCTAAGAAGAAGACACAATGGACTAAACCTAAAATGACCAAATTAGCCCTCAATATTTACTAACTTAACCCAAGTTACGGTCAAACTAAGGAAAATTATGGTCAAGGGACTAAACCCGTGATGGGTCGCAACATTGGGGAGCAGATCCGTGAAAAAAAGTTAGAGGGACTAAAAGTGTTAAACCCGGACGCGTATAGGGACCATTTTTGAAGTTAACTCTTTTAATTATGACATTCTCTTTGGTGCATGCATATTTGATTGTGTTTACATGCGTTCTAGCTAATAAATGTGTCCTTAAAGTTTGAGGAATTGATTCACACACTCTTATTTGTTATTTGTGTTAGTTTATGGACAATATTTAATATGTGTATGCCTAGAATCAAACTTGAGGCCACGGGATTACACACTTTATGTATGAAGAATTAATGTTTAATAATTTAATATAAAAAGTTATATTTAATTATTAATTAAACAAAACGACTAACGAGCGTTAAGTAATTAACGGTAATTGACTAACGGTCGTTAAATAATAAAAGGAAATGACTATAGATGGAAAATAAAAAATAAGAAAGATCTAGAACCCCTTTGTGGGTTGAGATCCGATCGGCAATGTTTCCCAAACCCAAACCCTAATTTGTTCCCAAAGTTTTGTCATCCTATATAAACAAACACAAGAGTTCATTGTTTTGTAACTTCTGTACACACACTAAACCCAAGCTCATTGCTCACCACTTATTGCCCCAAAAAGCTAAAAAAAAAAAAAAAAAAAAAAAAAAAAAAAAAAAAAAAAAAAAAAAAAACTCCGCGCCAAACATAACCTTAAACACAATGGAGAAACTATTAAGACGACAGTTTATTCTTGCAATATTAAATGAAACGTGATGGTTTGACAGTTTGATCATCAAAATATATAGGCCAGCGATACTTAACTTCATTGAACAAGGTTAAGTCCAAAAATATACAACATATTTTCACATCTAGATAATTTATTTTGTAAAATATCCATTATCAATATCAAAACTTTTGAATTTTTTACAATATTAGAAATTTTGTCACATTTCTTTATTTTGTTAAATACCATTATCAGTATCAAAACTTATTTCGTATTCATATTATAATAGATAACGTATTTTAAATATATCAAAAATCTCGACGAAAAATTAACTATCACTTTTTAAAACCATCTAGAATATGAATTTTATATTTGGAAACACGAATCTGATGTGACAAATATATTGTTTACACTTTCACAACACTAAAGTTTTAAAAGTCACACCCGGTTCCTTTTAATTTTTTTCTTCGCGATTTTGACACATCCATGTTTGGGGAGCTTTTAAAAAAACTCATATTTATTTATTTTTTTCCTTGAATTTTCAATTGATCAATGAAAAGAAACCATTGCAAAATTAAACTCACTAATTGGTTACTCGAATCCTTCAATTTAGCTAAAAATGAGTTTTCTTATTATATAAAAGATTATGGTAGTTCTTCTTATATAAGTTTGAAACATATTTAGTGTGTCAACAAGTTAGCCCGATTGGGTTCTCATATGAACCTTTAATTAGTGGCCGGTTCTACTAATGTTTATATTTTTTTTTCCTTGCTTTTGCAAGATTATTACGGTAATTAAATTTATCGTGGTTAATGATCGTTCCCTTATTCAACTTGAAAAAAAAAGTAAAAAAAATAAAAAAAGTTACTCCGTATCTTGCAGGAAAACTAGTGATAACGAGGAAGGGAGGCGAAGAGAATAAGTCGGCCTGTCTTGGTTTCATTAGAGTATGTGTAGTGGTGCATAAGCAGGGCCGTCCCGTAGATTTTGGGTGCCCTGTTCCACTATAGCAAATTGGGCCCCTTAAACACGAACAACTTATGGCTCTATTTGAACATACTTATGCATAGTTCCATATTGAGACTTATTGCATTGCTCTATTTGAACATACTTATGCATAGTTCCATATTGAGACTTATCGCATTGTTCGCTTCTTTGTTTCTCTAAACACTTTTGACATCCGTTTCTTAAAAGTCTTTGGAGGCATAGTTTGTCTGAAAAATATTCAAGAAAAAAACGACAAGATAACTAAGTGACTAGTGCTTTGAACTTATAGTTATCACACACAAAAAATTATTAATTAGGTAATGATTATTCGTTGATCATATAAATTTTGTTTTCAATCAGGGTATTGTGCCTCACCTCAAAGCCTAGGAATATTTATTTTCTATACAATCATTCTTAAATCGTAACAATTAGACTTAGTTCTATTTAATATATTTAAATAAAAAATATTGGCATTCACTCATGTCATTCTTAAATCGTAACAATTAGACTTAGTTCCATTCGTATAATCCTTTCTTTGCTTTTACTTCTTGAGCAACATAATAATTCAAGGATTTAAGATACGTTATTGTACTTCCTATAGAAGACACACTATCTCGATATCTTCTAGAAAGCCGAATGTTGGCCATTGCCAACCCTGTTGCTTCTATAATGAAATGGTTTACATGTCTGTGTTTTGGAAAAGTTTTCTCGCTCTTAGAAGGATCAACCACTAATCTATTTCACGATATTTTATAGAACACGTCACGACGGCATTGCAAATCATTTAGGTGAAAGTAACTCGATCTCAAGCGTGTTTTGCTAAAGCTTAATTACTCGTAACATATGAACTTAATGACCTAGCTTCGAACAGACTTGTACGTAGTATATGTCATTAAGTCAATTGTATTTGAGCTAATAACTAATTACTATAACTTATAGAAACCTTAATAAGAGTAATTAAAGACAAATTCACGACGAACATGTTACGACGATTAACATTGCTAGTAACTTGCTATCGGTCGTTCTAGGTCATATAAAAGTTTATACATCATGTTCGATTAACATTGCTAGTAACTTGCTATCGGTCGTTCTAGGTCATATAAAAGTTTATACATCATGTTCAAGTTCTAAATACATGTACAATACGTATACATGCATGTGACTATACATCTATAATCATTGACGAGTGTCACGATTTTTTTTTTTTTTTTTTTTTTTTTTTTTTTTTTTTTTGAATGGCGATCGTATTAAACACTAGCAAAAACTAGATACGACATCAAGTACAATTTGGAAGGTATAAAGGCACATGATCGAGCATTAGATACAAATTATAAAGGGCATAATCATTGACAAATGAAAGATTTTCTCAAGATCCTCGATATCTACCTCATCTTTTTAAAAATGGATTAGTTGAGCTTACAAATTCACATATATATTGAGTTTAATTAATCATGTGCCGGCTTTCATTTCTCATTTAATGATCGGCCAATCGAACGTTAATTTTGGATAGAGGGGTCTTCGATCATGTTCATAAAACATATTCTATGGTTAATGTTGTGAGTACGTAATTTGTGTGTGAGTACTATAACAGTATTATTATTGTAAAGTATTATTATTGTTTTTGTATGTTGATTTATACCACATATATTACTCCGGGGAACTCCACTGTGCACATGGTTAGCTTGGCATATATAATTGATTGTGGCTTATACTAATTTATGTTCCATGTTAATCTCGTTTTTTAATTAAAAATGCAAAATTTGAAATCATGTATTACATGGGGAGGAAAATTCAAATGCATATTTTTTTTTGTGTGCATACCAATGGACAAATCCCCACCCTCCATCCTTTTTGATCTAATGGCCTAGATTAATCTAAGATTTAATCACTTAAATCTAATTTACCCCACCTATATAAATTCTATTTTATTTATTTTATCCCATTCGCTCTTTTTTTCACACACAAACTGTGTGTTTTCTCCCAATCGACTTCCCTCCATAATCTGTTACCTTTTCCCTCCATAATCAGTTACCACCGCAACATCACCGCTACATCGTTCGGATCATCATCACCATCACTATTCCAGTCACCATTCCGATCATCATCTCATAATCACATCCCGATCATTATCATCCTTTTTTATGTCTTCTTTTGATTTGAATGAACCATTTGTTTTCAGAAGCTGATTTGATGGATATTGTTGCTGTTGATAGTGTTGTTGAATCGTTTGTTAATTATGTGGATCAAGTTGTTTAACATTCCTTGTGATCAAGTTGCACACCAAGTGTTTGATAAAATGTGTGAGTGAAAAAATATTTGATAATTTTGGTTATATGCTTTTGCAATTTTGCTTATTAATTAAGTTGTTAGTTGAATTTATGTTTTTAACTGCATTTGAATGCTGTTTTTGTGTCTAATTTTGGTTTTGAATTTGCTCTGTAGCATACGTTTAGTATCACCAGTGATATTTGAAGTTGATGATTATAAGCTGGTTTAGTATCACCAGTGATATACGTTTAGTATCACCAGTGATAATTGTTAGTCTGTTTATTTATAAGTTGTTTATGTTAAGATGTTTAATTTTCTTATATAATATTTTTGACATTTTGATGAGGATGAAAATATAAGTTTGTGGGGATAAGCTGTGAGTATAAGTTACTGATAAGTTATTAATTATAGTGTAATATTGCTTATTATTTATTAATTAAGGTGTAGCTTACAATGTTTTGAAGTCTTTTCTGTGGTGCTCTATTTAAATGCTTGCACGGCTACCAAAAAAGCTTATGGAGTTCTTGGCATTTTTCGTGTTGTTTCTGAGTTTAATGCTGAGTATGTAATGAAGATCATTATTGGATTTTACACCAAGGTATTAATTATGTACTTTTTATGTACAAGATGGTTTTTGTGCCTTTCACTGTAATAGACAAACACAATAAATGTTTTTGCTGATGGTATATGTGTAGTATCACTAGTGATATGTTTGATATATGTGTAGTATCACCAGTGATATGCTTATGTGTAGTATCACCAGTGATATGTTTGATATATGTGTAGTATCACCAGTGATATGCTTGATATATATGTAGTATCACCAGTGATATGTTTGATATATGTGTAGTATCACCAGTGATATGTTTGATAATCTGTTTCTTATTGTTGTAATTACCGATAAGCTGTCTATGATACTGGACTTCTTTTGTAGACAACCTGAGAGAGCTAAAGTCAAAAGTTGAAACTGATTTGCCAAGTCTTCCACCCCGAAAAGTTTGTGATATTGTTCAAGATTTTATGGGTATAAAGAATCCTCCTAAAGGACATAAGAATGACCGTATTAAGGGTAGACGCGAGAAAGCTATTGAGAAAAGTAAGAACCAAAAGAAGGGTTGTAATATTTGTAGTTTAATTGATCATAATAGACATACTTGTCCAAACAAGGGAAAAGTTTCAAATGTCAATGGGGCGGCGGCGTAGTTGAAAGTGGAGGCGGTTTCTCAGTCGCTGCAATTGAAGTATTAGTTTGTTGATTGATTGATTTTTTTTACTGAATTGTTAGGTTTATTTAATAGCATTGCTAATTTTATCCTGGACTTGTATCTCATTTGTGATACTATTATGTTTTTTTTTCTTTTCTTCTGAATTGTTAGGTTTACTCAATAGCACTAGTAAAATAAAGCTTAACAAGTAAATAAAAAAACCTATAAAATATACAAAATTTCACAAGTGATAATACAAATATCACTAGTGATAATACACATATACAGTTCAACTTCAAATATCACTGGTGATACTACAGGTATGACACTTTTCACATTACCATATTAAACTAAATACCACTCAAAACTTTATCAAACAAATATTCACAAATCAAGATGGATTAAACAATTGCTCGCTATTGCCCATTTCTATGAGTTTGAATCTCTTGTGACAAATAACATGATTCAGTCAAACTAAATACCTATTATTGACTTCCAACTTGTCAACTATACACATTTATTTATAGCCGTATAGATTAAAACATAACAACGCAATTGTTTTCATCAGCTTGTTTTATTTACTTTTGTTATTCAACAATCGTCCTCTTCATTGGTTCATCAACCAACACCTTCATTTTATTCCCAGATGCTTTTGGGGGAACCTTTGATATCACATGTGATTACATATCACATGTGATATCACAGGTGATACCACCTGTGATATCACAGGTGATATCAAGTGATATCACTGGTGATAACACATGTGTGTCATCTTTCTTCTATTTGTTGAATCAATTGTTGTGATGGAGGAACTTGTGATATCACAAGTGTTTGAGCTTCTTCAATTTGGTTGTGGATATGTTGTGCTTTCTTCAACGACAATTGCACTTGTTGTTGATTCTTTTCGTTTGATGAGGCTGTTTTTTGCACAGGTCTCATTCAAATCTGCATCAAAATATTTTCATAATTTTTGTTAGTGTTCGAATAGTTCATTTGTTTTCAATATCATATGTCAAACAAATAACTATTTGTTATCACAATAGATATATTACCAACCAACAATAATTTAACTGTTATATCACAAGTGATACACTACCAGTCAATATTGTTTTCAAATACCGTGGTAAAACCTTTTGAAACATGCACAATCTATCCATTAAACATACAAATCCACAACAAATCATACAGAAGCATCACAACATATCTTTTGTTCTGTTAAACCTAACTTTTAATCTCTCATATTATCACATAAATCATCACAACATCAAAAATTATCGAAAATTAACTAGTAAAACACACTAATAATGATTCTATAACAGTAAAAACTAAAGTATTCATTGTTCTAGATGTCGATTGTTTCATTTTCTGTGTGCTTTATGTGATTTGCACGGTTAAGTCAAATACAAATATCACTAGTGATAATACACATATACATTTCAATTTCAAATATCACTGGTGATACACACGTATGATACTTTTTACTCACCAATTTCAGCAAACACTTGATGTACATCCATGTATACAAAGCTTTTTACTCAGAAACTCAACCAAATGTAAATACTAAAAAACACAACCAATAAAACATCTAAATAATTAGTCGGAAGCATCGTACCTTCATCCCGAGATTCAGTAGGTTAATTTTGAACCGGTTTTTTTCGTGGATCTGCTTGTGCACTCGATGATTCTTTCATTTTTGTGTTTTATTGATGATTTGAACGGTTAAAATCAGTTGATTTTGAGTTTTTGTTGCAGTTTTTTAATGGTTGTTAGAGGGAGAAAATGAGATTTTTGTATACTGATTGTGTGGAAAGTGAGAGGTGTAGGGGTGGGGTTGTTGGGGTAACTTTTCAAAGTTGTCAATTCTGGTCCCTCCGTGTTTTTTATTATTAAAAATTGTTCTTTTGATCCAACGGTCGTGGATCATCCCTCGGTATGTATGAGATTTTAAGTCTCCAAAATAAAACGCCTCATTACATGGGTTCGGAAAAGCACAGATCGACTATGTTTTAAAGATTAAAGGAAAGTCAAAAGCACTCACTCTCATTGCTTCATATCATATTTGGTTTAAAGAAATGGATAAAATTACTAGTGAAAAAAAAGAAAAAAGAAAAAAGAAAAAAAAAAGGTATGTACTCAATACTTTTTAACTTGGCATATAATGGTAAATATGTTTTCTAAAAGCATTTACTCATTCCGTCACATATTAAGTGTCTACAATGTAATTTTTGGATATCCCAAATTAAGTTTCAATATTGTATTTCAACCAATGAGATGAGACTTTATTGGGTAAAAATGATATTTGATTGGTGAAGAGTATAGTTAGTGAAATTTTCTAAAACTTTGTACATTTTGAAAATGCACACTTAATATATATAGGACGGAGAGAGTACTTGTTAGGCTATGCACAATCGTTGACCCAAGCGACCTGGGTCACCAGCTGACACGTCAGCTTCTCTCTCCGGCGACCAGAATCGACCAAAGACCAGTTGCAGAAAGAATATGAAGTAGGTCTTTCAACCCAAAAGGTTTTCAGGGCTAAGAAAATGGCAATGGAAAGGATTGATGGTAAGCATAGAAAACAATATGCAGAGTTGAGAGACTACTGTTTGGAATTAAAAAATAGCAATCCAAACACCACTGTTCATATTGAAGTAGAAAAACCACATGATGTCAACAGTTCAGAGAGAAAGTTTAAGAGGGTGTATGTATGTTTAGGTCCTTTGAAAGATGGATTTAAGGCTGGGAAAAGAGACTTGTTGGGATTGGATGGATGTTTCTTGTCTGGTATGTATCCTGGTTGGATTTTGACAGCATATGCTACAGTGGAGTCTGAAAACAAGGATTCATGGAAGTGGTTTCTTTACTGTGTTGGTGATGACTTGGAGCTTTTCAGAAACTCAAATTTTACCTTTATACCAGACAGGCAAAAGGTATGTTTTTTATTAATCTTGTTTTATATTTCATAGGTTTTACCATTGTCAGATAATGAACTTGTTTTATATGTCATCAATCTTAGGGTGTCATACCAGCAATAGCAGAGACCTTTCCTTGTGCAGAGCATAGGTTTTGTCTTAAACACATATATGACAATATGAAGCTGAGTTGGAGAGGTCAAATGTACAAACAGATGTTATGGAGATGTGCAACTGCTACTACTGTGCAGCAGTTTGATAAGCATATGGACACATTGAAAGCTTTTTAAAAAGAAGCTTATGAATGGTTGAAAAAGATCCCACCCCAGCACTGGAGTAGGTCTCACTTTTCAGGTATACTTACTTTAAAACTGTATCCACAAATATTTAACTTCTTTTGACAAAATTTAACTAGTACTTTTAATAAACTTGCAGGAAGGGCACACTGTGATGTGTTGTTGAGTAACATGTGTGAGGTTCTAAACAGACAGCTTGTAGATGGTAGGGACAAACCTATCATCACATGTTTTGAATTCATTAGAGTTTATCTGATGAAAAGAATTGTGAATGTCCAAAAAGTTATTGCCAAATCTGTTGGTCCAATTACACCTACTGCTAGTAGAATTTTCCAAACAACTGTCAAAGATGCAGCTCATATAAAGGTACATTGCCAAACTCTTTCATGCCTTTTTTAAACATTTCTGTATCGCAGTTTAGAGTTTGTAGCTAGGTTATGTATGATATATAGATTGAATGGAATGGTGGAGACTTATACCAAGCCAATGATCCTGATGGCCTTCAGTGTGTAGTCAATATGAGGTGTTAGACTCGCGTTTTTATAAAAGATATCGTCACTTAGTGAATTGGACTAGATTTAGGATAAGTAGTAAACGCAGGGACTACTTATGTGCAAATGGCAAAGTTGTGATGTAATAGGGCTATAAATACCCCACATGCCTCTCCATGTGAGGTGTGGAAAAGTTTGTGTATTATTGTTTCTTTCATTTTAATAAAGATAATCATTTGACAGCTTCTCTCCACCCTCTCACTACTCTCTCTCTAAGATGAACACCTTCATCTTTAACAGCCAACCAAGGCCACCTGAACCACGAAATACATGAATCTTGGTCTCTACAATTGGTATCACGAGCTAACCAGGGGAGATTCTTGGTGAGTTTACTGATTTTTGTGGTTCGATTCAAGTTTTAGGCTGTTTTTTATCTTCTTTTTAGTCATCGGAAATTTTTTTCCGGTCATCGGAATTTATTTCCGTTTCATACGAAAAAACAACTAGCCTAGTAGTGGTCTTATGTATCTTTAATCCGTGAAATGTGGTCCGATTTGATCGATATATGGTGGAGTTTTATGCTCGAAATGGGTTTTAGGATCAGATTTGGGTTGCAAAAAGATGGTCGGAAAAGTTGGTCGGAATTTATGGCCGGAAAAGGGGACTTCTATTATTGTACTCAATTATTGATGGGAGGTGAAAAGAGTGGTTAGATCTGACAATTGATGAATTATTGGATAAGAGTGATAAAGTCAAAAGTTGCTAAAAGCTGACAGAATCTCGAAATTGCCACATTTCCTCGGAATTGCAATCGACTCTCGCAATTGAAAAAGTCTCTCGCAATTGCAACACTTTCGAAATTGCTATCGCAATTGGTCTTTCGAAATTCATTTCGGAATTGCCTTTGTGTCTCGCAATTGACACTGTCTCGCATTTGAAGATGGCTTTCGCAATTCATTTCGGAATTGCCACATTGTTTTGCATTTGGCACTGTCTCGCATTTGGGGAGTGTTTCGCAATTCATGGAGTTTTCTCGCAATTGGTTTCGCAATTGGGGAGTTCTCTCGCAATTGGGGCAATTTCTCGAAATTCACCAGTATCTCGCAATTGCCAACTGTTACTCTCGCAATTCATTTCTTTCGTAATTGATAAATATGTTCACTTATAATCCTTCCACTTTGACACCCTTCAACTTAGTATCCCTTACACACACACACACACACACACACACAAAAGAGAGTTTTTTGGCGGGAAAATGTGAGTAAAATTTAATTTTTTCAGATGATTAAACGTTCAATTTTTACGCGAGATTCAAATTTTGGTATAATAGTAAAAATTTGGGCCCAAAATTCAAACTTTTGGTCAAAATTTGAATTTTTTAGGTGAAAATTGGCGTCAAAATCTGTTACACTCAAATTTTTCTAGCTTTCTTGTAACGGCATTTCCTAGTGTATTTCAAATTATGAAAAAAAAAATAATAAAATAAAAATTTGGAGGGATATAGGGATACCATCACAACAATCACGGGGATACATCGTTCACGGCTAAAACTCTTATGGTTAAGAAAATGACTACGGGAGAAGAATGGTATTATTGAATTGATTTTGAAGTAACATTTTTCGTGCGTGTGTACTTATTTATCTCAAAGTCTAGAGGTTGGTTGGATGCATGACTTTTTAGATACTTGTTTGGGCTCTCATGGGTGTAGTGATTAAGTCTTGGATTATCTGGTTTTCATAGGTCAAGGGGAGGATGGACGAAGACCTAGTTAACTATCACTTAAAGGAGATACGTTGTAGTACTCAGTGTCACACAAAGATGTGGATAATTCGAGAGAGGTTCATATACAGTTAAGGAAGGATGGATGGGTATATGAAACGACCTATGCTTTAAGGAGTTACGTTGTAGTGCTCAGTATAGGTTCTTAGTCACACTTTTGTACAAGATTAAGTCACATTAGAGGGGGAGTGTTTACTTCGTTTTCAAATTGGTCATATCGGGTTGTCTCCACATGTGGTTATTTAATAAAAGCCGGTGAACTTTAAGGTTGGTTTGAGAGACGTATTGAGAGTATTTTTCAACATATTCTCACGATAATTAAGCTTCGACGGGTTGTCGACGTGCTATTATGGATTTAATATTGCTTCAAGTTAAAGGTAATCAAAGGCGTGTACACTAAAGGATGATGATTCCGATACCTCGCAATCATCAGGAGGGAGAAGTACGGCTTATTACCAACTTTGATGCAAATACTTTGTGAGATATGTTGATGCTCCCGAACGACAACCATTGTGCTACAGTCTCCGCTGCGTGCTTAAAGGCTAAAGAGAGTTGTCGTTTCAGGAGGGAGCAGAAAAGAATAAAGGGCTCACTAGTTAGGAGGGAGTAATAACCTAACTAGTACATTACAGTTGAAGTTCAGAGCTACAAGTATTAGTGCCGTCAGCACAAAGATCGATGCCGCGATCTTCGGATTAGAGAACTTCAAGTCTGCCTCAGATCTAGACTACAGAGACTCTGCACTTCAGCAAAAGTTCATTATTATTGTAATTTACTTTATGAATAGGTCTCATTGTAACCATTCACATGTGACGACATCTTGGAGGGAGATTGTTAGACTCGCGTTTTTATAAAAGATATCGTCACTTAGTGAATTGGACTAGATTTAGGATAAGTAGTAAACGCAGGGACTACTTATGTGCAAATGGCAAAGTTGTGATGTAATAGGGCTATAAATACCCCACATGCCTCTCCATGTGGGGTGTGGAAAAGTTTGTGTATTATTGTTTCTTTCATTTTAATAAAGATAATCATTAGACAGCTTCTCTCCACCCTCTCACTACTCTCTCTCTAAGATGAACACCTTCATCTATAACAGCCAACCAAGGCCACCCGAACCACGAAATACATGAATCTTGGTCGCCTTCAGTGTGTAGTCTACATGAGGATTAGGCAATGTAGTTGTAAGAGGTGGGAGTTAACAGGTATACCCTGCAAGCATGCAGTGGCTGCCATTTGGAACATGGCAAGCAATGGGGAAGAAACAGGTATACCTGAGTCTTATTGTCATGAAACATATTGGCTTGATACTTGGAAAGAGATGTACAGGTTTAAAATAAATCCCATAAATGGTCATGATTTTTGGCAAAAATCCAATAACCTGAACACAATAATCCCACCAGATCCTAAACCACAAATTGTAAAGGGAAACAAGTTGTGTAGAGCTGGTAAGAGTATTACTTGTAGCATCTGTAAGGTATATGGTCATAACAAGAAGGCTTGCCCAAATGTGACTTCTGCAAGTTCTGCACAAGCTACACATACTCCACCATCTGGACAGGCACCACATGCTGCAAGGGCCACACAGTATGCACAAGAACCAGATGCTGCAAGGGACACAAGTTCTGCACAAGCTTCAGAGATTCACCTTTCCTCACAAGGTCCACCAGCCACTCAAGTCACACAGAGTCCACCAATTCATGTAATGCTTCATGCCTCTCCAACCAAGATGACAAAGGGAACAGCAAAAAGAATGATGAGTCCTGAATGATTTGTTTCATGTTTGCATACTTTTATGTGTATGTTTGTAAGAACAACTTAAGTGTCTTTCTGGTAATTTGGAATTTCATTATGGTACATTGTAATTTGACTTGTAAAAGTCAAATTCTTGTTGGTATTTAAACTTCAGTTATTTGCATATTTGGTACAATTGTAATTTGACTTGTAAAAGTCAATTTCTTATTGCTATTTAAGCTTCAGTTATTAGCATATTTGGTACATTGTAATTTGACTTGTAAAAGTCAAATTCTTATTGCTATTTAAGCTTGTTGTTGGCATATTTGGTACCTTGTAATTTGACTTCTAAAAGTCAATTTCTCACTTATGGTTTAAACCATCTTTTGCACAAAATACAACTTTGTAATGTAATAAATTTGAAAGCTACTTGTTTACTTCAAGTTGAAACTGATTTTTTTTCCATTGATCAAAATCCCAAAATACAACTTGAACTGCTTTTTCCATTCTAAACATAAGCTACCTTCAAACAAAATGTACAATACATTAACTACTTCAAAGCTAAAACAACAACAAAAAAGATCCAACTGAGAATAAGCATCTTCTTCATCTTCTTAGCTTCAACTTTCTTTTCTTCTGTTACCCTTTGCAACTCATTCATTGAACCCAACAACCCTGATATTATTTGGACAGCTCGTTCACGTATTGGGGGATCATAGCAATCGATTATCCCACAATTTATTGGCTATTACAAAAAGAAACGAAAAAAAAATTAGGTTAAACATCAAATTAGGGGTTTTTTAACCAAATTAATTACACTTACTTTTTTTCCACAACAATAGAATCTTCTTCCAGGGTTGATTGCAGTCCAAGAGGTTACAATGGTAGATCTTGCTCCACACCTATTGCAACGAATGAGGCGATTCATGTTTTTGTTGGATGTTTGATGCGTGTGTTGGGTTGTTTCAAGTGATAGCAGATCACTGAAATAACTCTAAGAAGAAGACACAATGGACTAAACCTAAAATGACCAAATTAGCCCTCAATATTTACTAACTTAACCCAAGTTACGGTCAAACTAAGGAAAATTATGGTCAAGGGACTAAACCCGTGATGGGTCGCAACATTGGGGAGCAGATCCGTGAAAAAAAGTTAGAGGGACTAAAAGTGTTAAACCCGGACGCGTATAGGGACCATTTTTGAAGTTAACTCTTTTAATTATGACATTCTCTTTGGTGCATGCATATTTGATTGTGTTTACATGCGTTCTAGCTAATAAATGTGTCCTTAAAGTTTGAGGAATTGATTCACACACTCTTATTTGTTATTTGTGTTAGTTTATGGACAATATTTAATATGTGTATGCCTAGAATCAAACTTGAGGCCACGGGATTGCACACTTTATGTATGAAGAATTAATGTTTAATAATTTAATATAAAAAGTTATATTTAATTATTAATTAAACAAAACGACTAACGAGCGTTAAGTAATTAACGGTAATTGACTAACGGTCGTTAAATAATAAAAGGAAATGACTATAGATGGAAAATAAAAAATAAGAAAGATCTAGAACCCCTTTGTGGGTTGAGATCCGATCGGCAATGTTTCCCAAACCCAAACCCTAATTTGTTCCCAAAGTTTTGTCATCCTATATAAACAAACACAAGAGTTCATTGTTTTGTAACTTCTGTACACACACTAAACCCAAGCTCATTGCTCACCACTTATTGCCCCAAAAAGCTAAAAAAAAAAAAAAAAAAAAAAAAAAAAAAAAAAAAAACTCCGCGCCAAACATAACCTTAAATACAATGGAGAAACTATTAAGACGACAGTTTATTCTTGCAATATTAAATGAAACGTGATGGTTTGACAGTTTGATCATCAAAATATATAGGCCAGCGATACTTAACTTCATTGAACAAGGTTAAGTCCAAAAATATACAACATATTTTCACATCTAGATAATTTATTTTGTAAAATATCCATTATCAATATCAAAACTTTTGAATTTTTTACAATATTAGAAATTTTGTCACATTTCTTTATTTTGTTAAATACCATTATCAGTATCAAAACTTATTTCGTATTCATATTATAATAGATAACGTATTTTAAATATATCAAAAATCTCGACGAAAAATTAACTATCACTTTTTAAAACCATCTAGAATATGAATTTTATATTTGGAAACACGAATCTGATGTGACAAATATATTGTTTACACTTTCACAACACTAAAGTTTTAAAAGTCACACCCGGTTCCTTTTAATTTTTTTCTTCGCGATTTTGACACATCCATGTTTGGGGAGCTTTTAAAAAAACTCATATTTATTTATTTTTTTCCTTGAATTTTCAATTGATCAATGAAAAGAAACCATTGCAAAATTAAACTCACTCATTGGTTACTCGAATCCTTCAATTTAGCTAAAAATGAGTTTTCTTATTATATAAAAGATTATGGTAGTTCTTCTTATATAAGTTTGAAACATATTTAGTGTGTCAACAAGTTAGCCCGATTGGGTTCTCATATGAACCTTTAATTAGTGGCCGGTTCTACTAATGTTTATATTTTTTTTCCTTGCTTTTGCAAGATTATTACGGTAATTAAATTTATCGTGGTTAATGATCGTTCCCTTATTCAACTTGAAAAAAAAAGTAAAAAAAATAAAAAAAAGTTACTCCGTATCTTGCAGGAAAACTAGTGATAACGAGGAAGGGAGGCGAAGAGAATAAGTCGGCCTGTCTTGGTTTCATTAGAGTATGTGTAGTGGTGCGTAAGCAGGGCCGTCCCGTAGATTTTGGGTGCCCTGTTCCACTATAGCAAATTGGGCCCCTTAAACACGAACAACTTATGGCTCTATTTGAACATACTTATGCATAGTTCCATATTGAGACTTATCGCATTGCTCTATTTGAACATACTTATGCATAGTTCCATATTGAGACTTATCGCATTGTTCGCTTCTTTGTTTCTCTAAACACTTTTGACATCCGTTTCTTAAAAGTCTTTGGAGGCATAGTTTGTCTGAAAAATATTCAAGAAAAAAACGACAAGATAACTAAGTGACTAGTGCTTTGAACTTATAGTTATCACACACAAAAAATTATTAATTAGGTAATGATTATTCGTTGATCATATAAATTTTGTTTTCAATCAGGGTATTGTGCCTCACCTCAAAGCCTAGGAATATTTATTTTCTATACAATCATTCTTAAATCGTAACAATTAGACTTAGTTCTATTTAATATATTTAAATCAAAAATATTGGCATTCACTCATGTCATTCATAGTATTTGGCGTATGAATCAGAAACACAAGAACGAAACAAAAAACAGGGCACTTCTATTTTATTTTCAATGCAGGTACGCATACGTATCTTTTCCTTGTTAAACTTCTTAAAAACTTAAACTAAATAAAACAAAAGCATAGACCAATAAAATAAAAAGGGATACCTTGTGAAAACCGAAAAGCATCATGTTGAAAAAGTAGGACTTTAATTTATATAGTTGGACAAGGAGAAAAAGTAGGACATGACCGATACAAATTTGTGATGGACTTGGATAAAATTTAGGTCCCACAAATAACATACATATTAAGTTTTTGGCGCCCTTAAAAGATGATGGGCCCTGTTCATCGCACATTGTGCACACCCATGTATCCGGGCCTGTGCGTAAGAGAGGGTGAGGGGTTGTTTGACACGTGGCATGTGGGGTATTGTGGGGTTTTGTTGAAAAAGTGGTGTAGTGGTAAAATATGGGGCAAAAACCGTTCAAATTTTATGGATTTGAGAGAGGGCGGGGGAGCTGTCAGAACAACCCAAGGTGAGTTTTTTTGGGCAACAGCGCCCTTGCGTTTTGGTTTGTGGGGCGCTGTTGGGGCGTTTTCCAGGCAAATCGGGGCGTTGTTGCTCCCACTACGCATGCTCTTACGTCATGTGAAATTGTGGGGTCTCAAGTAGGGGTATTTCTGTATTTATTGAAGATAAAGAAGTTGATACCATTTTTGTTTGAAGATGAAAAAAGAGAAACTATTGCAACTAAGAAATATTACTTCACCTAGTTATGAAAATAAACAAAGTTAACCTTTCATTTTTTGATGTCATTAGCCATTACTCATTACATCTAGCTAGTTTGCTAGATTAACATAAATTACACACGAATCTATGAGAAATCAATGAATCCTAAATCAAGTACTATCATGGCCAGAAAGGGTGATATATAAGTACACAAATTTGTAACCCTACAAAAAAATTGTTTGGCCCACAGTTTGTGGCAGTACTTTATTTGTCTACAAAAAAATTGTTTGGCCCAAAATTTTTAACAAAAAAGAACCCTGATGTGAACATAAGTACATAAAGTCATTGTTGCGATGTTGGGAACCCTTTGCATCTCCTTTTGTATTTTGTCGATGGAAACGAGTGTAGCCAGCTAACAAGTCAAAAATTTGCCAAATATTGAAAACGTTAAGTTGAAAACACACAACACAAAAATTGCACCTAAACCGCAAAATAAAAAGAAAAGCAAGCTTGCAACCAGACAAGCGAAAAAGACAAAAGTTTAAAATTTTCAGCCAAAATTCCAAGATCAGGTGCTTTTTAGTACGCAATAAGCTAACCAAAATGGTATGTAGAAAGTTTTAATCTATCATGATAAAATTACAACTGTAGAAAGGGTCCTACTATAGAAGCCTCCTATGGTCAAAATAGTACAAGCCCCCTACGCTAGCTGATTCTATCTACCCATTTACTAATTCGCTCCGCCATGGTTTTGTTTATCATATTAATTTCAAAATGATATGACCCATTGCCAATTGTGTATTGTTTTGTTTATCATATTACACCCTTGTTGATTTTCTAGTTTCATTTCTAGTCCAAATGGAAAAAAACTATTTACTGTATTTGTAGTTTCATTTCTATTTTCTAGTCATAAAGCGAAAGATGTTTTTGCCAAAGTAAAAAAAAAGAAAAAATTGTAAAAGTTATAAAAAATAAAGTAAGTTATTAAAAAAACTTGTAAAAGTTATAAAAAATAAAGTAAGTTGTAGAAAAAATAAATAGAAAAAAAAATTTAATTTCGAAATTAAAAAAAAATCTAAAAAAAGTTAAAAAAAAATATTTTTATAAAAAAAATAATTTTTCTAAAAAAATAAAATAAAATAATAGACACACGTCAGACGAATACAAATTAAATAACATAAAAAACATAACAAGGTAACTTTGTATTAATATTATTATTATTTTTTAATTAAAGAAACAAAGCACCCTTTATTACTTTTATCAAAAAAAAAAAAAAAAAAAAAAAAAAAAAAAAAAAAAAAAAAAAAAAACCTTCGCAATAAAAGTTTTTTATAAACTTATAAAAGATAAAGTAAGTTGTTAAACCATTCAAGTTTCATAATATGAAACAAAATATTTGTACGGTAGGAAAAATGAAAAGAAAGTGAAGGACCAAGTTTGAATTATGACCAAGCTCAGGGGCCATAAGTGTACAAATGACAAAGATTGAGGTTTATGGTAAAAATCCTTTTACTATAAATATAGATGGTACGATATATCAATTCATCTAGGTTTCCTGTGGCTACAGTAGCCGTCATTATTATTATTCGTGAGACAGAGACACAATTTGTACGAGGAGACAGGGGATAGGGGCTTCCTTTGTACTCCGTATTTATAGGGTTTAGAAAAAGAAAATGAAAAGTTGCTACTGTATAAATTTGTCTTGGGTGCATTAAATGCAATAGATTTGGGTATGATCATCAAAAAAAATGGCAAGAAGATCCTACATACATGTGAATATCACACACAACCCAAGGACCTTTCAAATCAGTGAACTCCTTTTATTAGACGAAGAGTAGTGGAGCGTTGAAATGGGCTTAGTTGCTCTTTCAACGCCCGTTGGCCCACCCTCATGGGGCGTTGAAGCCCGTTGAATCAAATAAAAATCAACGAGCGTTGATGGTTCAACGGGCGTTGAAGCTTCTTTTTTATTTTTTTGAGTTACTTTTATTAATTTTAAATATAATTATTAAGTTTTTTTTTTTAATTTCTTTCACGTTAACGATGCAAAGTTAATAAAAAAACGATACGTTAAACAAAAAAAAAAAAAAAAAAAAAAAAAAAAAAAACATTCATTCCATTAAAAAAAAATACATTACATTAAAATTTAAAAAAAAACCTAAAAATTAAAAATGTTGGTACCCACGTGGTTCTTCGCCAGTGCCCAACTGGTGAGGTGCTTGAACGCGACCCCGCCGTGTCTCTCCTTCCACAGTTTGAACGTTAATTTGTGTAATTTTAAAGCTTTAACGTAAAAAAATAAAGGTGTTAAATTAAAAAAAAAAAAAAATAAATAAATAAACCAAAGCTTCAACGCCCCATCCCACTACTCTCATTTTTTTACAAACTTTCATTATCAGGATATGCCACGTGTCGCAATTTGCCCCAACCCACACTCAAAAATTTCAACACCACTACTCTTGGTCTTACATGCCTCTTGTTTATTTTTTGTGTGTAAATCGTGGTTAATCAAAACATAAAAGAGAGAATGATATTTTGATACCCATTTCTCATCAACCTCTTCGAATTTCTTTTTAAGACAATTTAACGAAATTTGACTACATATGTTTATTGATGTGGGTAGATGAGAACAAAAATGCCACACGGGACGAACAATACGTTATTCACTTAACTTGATGTAAATCTACATGTGTATCTTTTATATACTTGTTCAAAAGCATGCAGATTATACTACACGTACAACTCTAAAATGACATATTTTTATGTCTTATAATGATTATGAATATACTATCATTTATAAGTTAATTACTCCGTAATTGATTTCTAAATGCATTTGTACATATGCGATAAATCATAGGTACCTACAGAGCATCAAAAGAGTTGGAGTCGTCAATAATATATCAGAGTTAAAGATCTTAAAGACAATAATAAGTCCTTTTCTTCGGTTGTTGGTATTAACTTCTCATCAACATGCAGGTTAGACTTCAGGTATCAAGTTGTCGTAAGTTGGGAGGTTGAGATTATACCAAGTTACCGTTCATCAATTTTAAGTTCTCATGAGATTATACCATATTTGAGGCATCTTCACCGTTGGTAGATTATGCATGTATGATTCAATGTTATTAGGCCACTCCCAACCGTATCTCACGTTTAACCTTTAACACACTGTCACGTCACCTTTAACACACTCACCTTTAACTCAGTTTTAACACACCCAACCTTAACTCAACTTTAACTCAACTATTTTCAAAATCAACCCATAAACTATAATTAATACTTCATTTAACAACTAACTTTCAAATTCAAAATTCGAATTAACAAAACGAGCGGGATATTTAAAATTTAAAATTTATAAATTCAAATTCAAATTTAAAAAACGGGCAAATGTATAGCCTATAAATACCCCACACTTATTACATTTTTCTCACTGATATGGTTCAATTATAGTCCAAGGACAACACACAAAGAAATATGTGTTAACCCGAGTCGTTTGTCCCGACGAAGATCGAATGGAATTTGTGTTCCCGGAACGTGATTCGTGTAGTGAATGAGTGTGTATAAGTGAGAATTGTGATTTCTACACTACAAACAATGAAATAACAAATAAAAACTACTAATAAAGCTATATGTACAAGTAATCTAAGCACGGGAATTAAAAACTAAAAACCGGAATTTAAAAACGTTATACGACGAATTTAAAAACGTGAATAAAAATGATTTTCTAAAATTTAAGCCTTAAAAATGCAAATTAATTTTTCCTATATTAAAAATGATAAAAGAAAATTTTTGGAAAAAGAAAAATATTTTTTTTGACTTTTTAATAATTTTTTATGAATTAAAAACTAATTAAAACTAATTAAATGTTTTAAAAATATTAAAACAACTTGGAAAAATCTGAAAAATTCTGAGTAAATCTAATATTTAATTATTAAGCTAGGAAAAATAAATTCAGATAGTGAAAAAGTCTAAATAAGCAGTAACAGTAAATAAGCAGTTAAGAAATAAGCTAAAAATAAGCAAAACTAGACAAAAAAATCTCAAAAGCTCTAGACTAATGAATTACACTACTGGAAGCTTAAATCAAATGAAATAGATCAAATAAGCACAAGCAATAAGCCCAAAATAAGCTGAACAGACTAAAAATCCAATCAGAAACCAACAGCCTATTCACCTACTTTGCAGACCCAAATTTAGCAGTCAAATAAGCAGAGAGATTAAATCTTAAGGGGGCAAAAGTCTCCCAATACTACTGGCAACCCAAAAGTGCTTTAAAATCCAAATTCAAACCTCAATTGCTTATCTATATTGACCCTTGAAAAAGTGCTTATGGACTGAGTTGGAACAAGCTATATAACAGGTCTGATTATGGATATTTTAAAACTCAGATTAAGCATTCAAATAAGCTCAAACTACAAAGACCAGATTATAAACTTGAAACTTGATATGCTAACTACCTACAAACTAAAAAAATGGGGTCCTCGGCTTGATTCAATAAGCCTCAAACTTAACCAGTTCAGCAGCTTAAAAACTAGTCTGCACTAGTTACTTTGTGACAGCAGAAATCAAAAATGGCGCAAAATGGGGGCACGAATTACTCTAAATCAATTCCAAGTTTTGCAACCCTTTTTTTTTTGACAACTAAAATTACCTTAGAAGTGCTTAAATGAAATCCTTACAAGCTTAACTGCTAATCATTCAAACCAAAAATAGCTCAACTGCTAGCATTCAAACCAACCTCTAAAAGCAACTTATGAATTCTTAGACTACACCTATTCTATTATAAGACTAAAATTAAAAGTCTAAAGTACACTAACTCTAATGTGGAAGTGATAAGCAGTAAAAAAAATAAACAAAATCAGAGAAAAAAAAAACTAATAATTAAAGTAGCAGATTAAAAGGACTACAAGAAACTACTCTTACTTTATCCCAGTCAAAACAATGTCTCAGCAGCTCAATTCAACCCAGGCTTAATAAGCCAATAACAATACCCCAATATTCCAGCTTAGTTCTCCAATATCAGCATTACCAGCTTAACCAGCTTATCAGCTTATTACCTTTTACTTTTACTTTGACCTTTTTGAAGATTTTGAAAGCTTTTGAAAATTTAACAAATTCTAACCATCCAATATACTTTAAAAAGCAATAAGTAACAGAACTAAGCTAAAATAGGAGAATAAGCAGTACCAGTAAAAGAAATAAGCAAAGGAACAATAAGTTTAAAAAATAACGTTCATTAAACATAAAAAAAAAAACTGATTACAGCTGAACTTTGGAAATGAAATTACAACTTCTGAATTTAAAAATTACACTAACAAAACAATAAATGACACGAAATTTTAAAATGGTAACAATCTTCTAAAACATGAAAATTGGACGGTCTTGCAGTGATGAGAAAGGCTCTATTTATAGGCCTTGAGGGAACCTTCTGGGCTGTCCATGCTGGCAATCCGTGCCTTCTCAGCTCAGCATCAACCCTTGGATCATGACTTGGTCACCACTCTTCATTTTAGCCGTAGGATTAGATTGGATGACACGGCTTGTCTAATGAGCTGCTCCCACGTGTCATTCCTCTTGTCAGGTGCTTCCAGATATTACCCAATGATTGGTAATTATTTAGGTACGAGGTAATTGGGCGTGGCAGTAATTAGGGTTCTTGGGGTGGTAATTTTGGGGAAAACTTTTGGGCGCGTGTGAGGTGTGAGAGGGAGAGGATTTTTATTTTTATTTGATTATTTGGAGCGTTGACTGGGGGTAAGGGTAGTGGATTGACCGGGTTATTGTTTCTTGGATCGGGTCGAACGGGTAAAGGAGTGGGCTGGTAATATTTTAGGTGGGCTGGGTTAAGTATGGATTTGGCTATTTATTTAAAAGTGGGTTTTAGGGGTTTAAGGGATTAAAGTTGGGCTAGGTAATTGTTGGATCCGGGTTAAATATTTTTTAAGGGTTAAGGGATTTAAACATAGGGACTAAAGGTGTAATTTCTGATTTTTGAGGGACTGATCTTGCCACTTTTTCCAAGTTGAATCCAAGGGCTAATGTTGACAACTTCTGATAGATGGAGGACTTGGGTTGACTTGTTGACCATAATTTCTTCCCGGCATCGGCTAAAAATAATACTTCCATATCTCGTGCTCGTTTTTCCGGTTCTTTCTTGAATTTTGTCCTTTTCTTCGATATCCGTGCCTGCATATGTAGAAATACAAAAACACAATATATTTGGCATTTTGGACGGGTTTTTGGTCATTTTGGGTCCGGTTTTGGTCAAATAAAGGTATGTGATTAAGCACATACCAAAATTCCCCCAGACTAAGCTATTGCAATGTCCTCATGCAATGTTATAAAAACTCCCCGATTTTCCTTTTTATTCTATTTTTGTATTTTCTTATTTTTTCACGTGACGGCTTTGTCGACAATCATTATCTAACGATAACTTTTAGGATCACGGAGCAGGAAACACGACTCATAAAGAAGTGACCATACGGATAAAATTCGTCGTCCCTGATTTTTCACGAGTCCCCAAACTAAGCTTAAAAACGAAATCATTGTTATTTACAAGTTAGATTGCCAACACTACTCATAAAAGCTAATTGTGGACTTCTTGTTCCCAAATTCCTATTTTCCTCTATTTATTTTATTTTTGGTGAGAAATGAATTTCTTCAAATTCTCGTTTTGATAATTTTTAAGCCGATAAGGATACCTAGTTTAGACGCTAAGTAGTTTCCAAACCTTCCCTTGAAAACCGTTGCATACAAAAATGAGGTCCACATCAAGGTCTCTGATTTAACACGATTTTGAGGATATCCCTTTTATTTGCGACCGAAACAACTCATCTACGAGTCCAGAGACAAAAGCCTTTATTAGGATACCTCGGAGTCGAAATTTGGCATTTTTAACATTATTAAGCACATATTATTATTGATCCTTGGCCCTTTATAACAATCACAACATCGGCTGCGAACCGGCAAGATGTGATAGTCTATTATGACCTTGGAAATTTTCCTCTGCCTTTATTAGAAGTCTACAACATCGGCTGCGAACCGGCAAGATGCAGAAAACTTTTTATGGCTTTGGATTATTATTATTATTCATTATTCATTATATATTTTGCCAAATCCCGAGTCCTACGGCTTTTATAACAATCCCAACATCGGTTGCGAGCCGGCAAGATGGAATAGTCTATTACACCGTAACACTGGCAGTACCTTGATGTGTACCCAACTTTCATAAGCAAGGATTCTCTAAGGAAGAAATAAAAACTAATTATCGCCAAAACTAAAATAGCTTTAATTATTCCTAGATTACTATTTTTTTAGTGAAACAAGCTTATGGGAACAAAAAGCCACAAGTAACTTCGATGAGCTCTAAAGAGATCCAACTACTCCACGTTTAGCAATCTAACTTATAAACAACTCTATCATTTCTCGTTCTTCGCAAATTTAAAATCTTAAATAATAAGATCCGCGAATGCTTAGCCTTATAATCAAGCCATGCATATATAAAGTCAAATACGGGAACTTGCAAACTCTTAAAAAGAATTCGCGTTTTTCTAGCTCCTTGTGTAAAAGACTAGCACGAGCTTATGGATTATAAACGGTTAAGGAGACAAGCTAGGGCTCAACACGCCCGGTCAAGTCAGAATTTTATTCCTACTCTCACCAGCGGAAAATCAACAAAAATGTCAAAATTTATTATATTTTTGCAAGAATTTTTAAAATTTTTCTCATTTTTTTTTTTTTTGGATTTTTTTTTTTTTTTTTTTTTTTTTGGAGGAAAAACGGGGTTGCATGAGAAAATGGCAAAAATGCAAGGCAAAAATCAAATCGCAAGATTACCCCCCCAGACTAAAACGAGACATTGTCCTCAATGTCTTAAAGGTAAGGGTTCTCCTACATAAATCTAAGGCCGTTTATTAATTATGCCAAAAGATAAATGTAAAACGATAAGATTTTAGGATATCGATAAGCAGCGAATGATGAAACTCGAGTAGCGTGAAGGAAACTACGAGCACGAGAGTCTTCATCATCGGGCATTCCTGGACACATCACAGAAAACACGAAACACAAGAAATGGAAGAGGTAGCCCCTCCTCACGTTTTATTAGAAATAAGATAAGAGGATAGATAGATAAGCATGGGGTGCCTCCCACGAAGCGCTTGTTTTTGGTAACCGAGTCACATGAGCTTGACTCGACCCCGAATTTATTTGTCCTTGGGGGAGCATGTGGAAGAAATAATCTCAATCGGACTTTCGTTCAAGATGTTTGGATAAACACTGAAGCACACGAAAGTTCCACTCCGATGAGATACCCGCGGCTCTAGATAGAAAAGAAAATGCCGGGGTCAAAGATGGTGTCTTCACTCCCGAAGGAGTGAAGGAGAGGAGAAGTCACCGGGTAGGTGAAGAAAGGGAGAAATATCATGATAACAATTGTAAAGAAATTGTCATCCTCACACCCGGAAGAGATAAAAAGGGTGGGTTAGGTGGGCAAATTATCATACTTTTCAGAAATCTCATCCACCACTTTAGAAGTCACAACACCCGTATCGGGCTTGATATTATCGGGTGGTTTAGCAGGCGGACGAGTGGGTGATGGCTCAACGTGTAATGACTCAGTTTTATGAAGTGAAAGGGGATCATCATTAAGCAATCTTTCAAGAAAAAGATTTTCCCCTTCCGAGTCATGGGAATCGTCAAGGCGAGGTATTGGTAAAATCAGCTCATCAAATGTAGAGTCCTCGTCCTCGACGTTCTCTAACCCTTCATCGAAAAGAGGATTAACTTTGCAAGAAGTATACTCATCATTGAATTCAAAAAGAGGGTTAGAGAAAATCCCGGAGGTAACTTTGGAAATGTCAAGAGAATCTTCACAAGATTGCAGATCACTTTCACCGTCGGATATTTCCTCGGACTCACTTGGGATTGGGACAAGGTTCTCAACATTGTCTGATTCCGTTGCCGGAATAGTGTCGAGAAGCTCGTCCCCCATTTTTAGAGAGTCCTCGAGTACTTTGGTAGGAAAGACGGGTGCTATTTGAGGGAAGGTTACCGGAACAAATCTCTCCTCGTCATCATCGGAATCATCGTCATAGTAAATTAAGCTCTCTCGAAATTTAGCTGCTCTTTCCTCGGCAAGTAATTCTTCCATGGACTTCCCGGGAGTATTAAGACTAGCCGCTTGCTCTCGATATCGAACCACAAGTTTTTCAATTTCGCGCATTCCAACATGATTTGGATAATTGACGGGATTTTGTGGGGGTTGGTAATTGTCAAAACCGTGAGTATTATAGCAAGGATTAGGTTCATAGTGATTTTGACCCCACGGTTGACATTGATAATCATTATGAGGTCCCCCACAATTTGTACAAGAAAAGTTCGGTGTATCATTGAAATACGGTTCTTGCTCATAAAAGTTTTGAGGAGGGTGATTGAAATTGTTTTGAGGATAATCGGAAATGTTCGGATTAAAATCATAAGTGTATGAATTTTCAGCTTCCGAAGCACAAAACGAACAAAATCCATTGATCAAATTACTACCACACCTCTCGCAAGTACACCGTTGACAATAAGACGATGTTGGATCAATCGAATCTCCACACCCATCGCAATATCGTTGATCGAACGAAGATATATCGGGCTGTGGTGGGTAGTCGGAGAAATTTGACGGTTCATTGAAAGAGTTTGGATAAGCGAATGCAGTTTCAGCTTTCGAATAAGAACACATACAAAGTCCTCGACTAAATTCACATTCGTTGCAAAAACATCGGTCACAAAGTGAATTGTCCCCCAACTGATCTCCACACTTAAAACAAATAGGATCCATAAGAATTAAACATAAGAGGGTGAAAGAGATAGAATTATACGGTGTAGAGGGTTAAAGAAGAAGAATCAAAAGGATGAGAGGATAAGAAGATTATTTTTGGATTTTTATAAAAGAAAAAGAAATAAAATATTTTTGGATTTTTATATTTAATGAAAAATTAGATTTATTATTTTTTTGGTGATCGTTGATCAACCGTACTCGTTTCTTTCAAAACTACGCGCAGCGTGGCGGGAGAGAAGAATGGATCTCTCTTCGGTCTGCAATTTAATGTCAAGACCTCCTTAAACCCCGTAATTAGGTTGTAGTAAAGAAATAATCCAAGAAACGTTTAACTTCACGATCTCTTTGAACCGCCCTCCTTCAACGGAAGACCGAGGATGTTTATTAATGGTGAAAACACTTTAGGAAAAGTGTTTTTTATTTATTTATTTTCTTTTTGTATTTTTATTTTTTATAAAAACGATAACTTCCGAGGAAGGGTCTTCAAAACACGATTCGACGAACGGAATCACGAACTCACTTCAACCTTCCCCGGCAGCGGCGCCAAAAATTGATATGTTTCAATTATAGTTCAAGGAAAACACACGTGGAAATATGTGTTAACCCGAGTCGTTTGTCCCGACGAAGATCGAATGGAATTTGTGTTCCCGGAACGTGATTCGTGTAGTGAATGAGTGTGTATAAGTGAGAATTGTGATTTCTACACTACAAACAATGAAATAACAAATAAAAACTACTAATAAAGCTATATGTACAAGTAATCTAAGCACGGGAATTAAAAACTAAAAACCGGAATTTAAAAACGTTATACGACGAATTTAAAAACGTGAATAAAAATGATTTTCTAAAATTTAAGCCTTAAAAATGCAAATTAATTTTTCCTATATTAAAAATGATAAAAGAAAATTTTTGGAAAAAGAAAAATATTTTTTTGACTTTTTAATAATTTTTTATGAATTAAAAACTAATTAAAACTAATTAAATGTTTTAAAAATATTAAAACAACTTGGAAAAATCTGAAAAATTATGAGTAAATCTAATATTTAATTATTAAGCTAGGAAAAATAAATTCAGATAGTGAAAAAGTCTAAATAAGCAGTAACAGTAAATAAGCAGTTAAGAAATAAGCTAAAAATAAGCAAAACTAGACAAAAAATTCTCAAAAGCTCTAGACTAATGCATTACACTACTGGAAGCTTAAATCAAATGAAATAGATCAAATAAGCACAAGCAATAAGGCCAAAATAAGCTGAACAGACTAAAAATCCAATCAGAAACCAACAGCCTATTCACCTACTTTGCAGACCCAAATTTAGCAGTCAAATAAGCAGAGAGATTAAATCTTAAGGGGGCAAAAGTCTCCCAATACTACTGGCTACCCAAAAGTGCTTTAAAATCCAAATTCAAACCTCAATTGCTTATCTATATTGACCCTTGAAAAAGTGCTTATGGACTGAGTTGGAACAAGCTATATAACAGGTCTGATTATGGGTATTTTAAAACTCAGATTAAGCATTCAAATAAGCTCAAACTACAAAGACCAGATTATAAACTTGAAACTTGATATGCTAACTACCTACAAACTAAAAAAATGGGGTCCTCAGCTTGATTCAATAAGCCTCAAACTTAACCAGTTCAGCAGCTTAAAAACTAGTCTGCACTAGTTACTTTGTGACAGCAGAAATCAAAAATGGCGCAAAATGGGGGCACGAATTACTCTAAATCAATTCCAAGTTTTGCAACCCTTTTTTTTTTGACAACTAAAATTACCTTAGAAGTGCTTAAATGAAATCCTTACAAGCTTAACTGCTAATCATTCAAACCAAAAATAGCTCAACTGCTAGCATTCAAACCAACCTCTAAAAGCAACTTATGAATTCTTAGACTACACCTATTCTATTATAAGACTAAAATTAAAAGTCTAAAGTACACTAACTCTAATGTGGAAGTGATAAGCAGTAAAAAAAAAATAAACAAAATCAGAGAAAAAAAAAACTAATAATTAAAGTAGCAGATTAAAAGGACTACAAGAAACTACTCTTACTTTATCCCAGTCAAAACAATGTCTCAGCAGCTCAATTCAACCCAGGCTTAATAAGCCAATAACAATACCCCAATATTCCAGCTTAGTTCTCCAATATCAGCATTACCAGCTTAACCAGCTTATCAGCTTATTACCTTTTACTTTTACTTTGACCTTTTTGAAGATTTTGAAAGCTTTTGAAAATTTAACAAATTCTAACCATCCAATATACTTTAAAAAGCAATAAGTAACAGAACTAAGCTAAAATAGGAGAATAAGCAGTACTAGTAAAAGAAATAAGCAAAGGAACAGTAAGTTTAAAAAATAACGTTCATTAAACATAAAAAAAACTGATTACAGCTGAACTTTGGAAATGAAATTACAATTTCTGAATTTAAAAATTACACTAACAAAACAATAAATGACACGAAATTTTAAAATGGTAACAATCTTCTAAAACATGAAAATTGGACGGTCTTGCAGTGATGAGAAAGGCTCTATTTATAGGCCTTGAGGGAACCTTCTGGGCTGTCCATGCTGGCAATCCGTGCCTTCTCAGCTCAGCATCAACCCTTGGATCATGACTTGGTCACCACTCTTCATTTTAGCCGTAGGATTAGATTGGATGACACGGCTTGTCTAATGAGCTGCTCCCACGTGTCATTCCTCTTGTCAGGTGCTTCCAGATATTACCCAATGATTGGTAATTATTTAGGTACGAGGTAATTGGGGCGTGGCAGTAATTAGGGTTCTTGGGGTGGTAATTTTGGGGAAAACTTTTGGGCGCGTGTGAGGTGTGAGAGGGAGAGGATTTTTATTTTTATTTGATTATTTGGAGCGTTGACTGGGGGTAAGGGTAGTGGATTGACCGGGTTATTGTTTCTTGGATCGGGTCGAACGGGTAAAGGAGTGGGCTGGTAATATTTTAGGTGGGCTGGGTTAAGTATGGATTTGGCTATTTATTTAAAAGTGGGTTTTAGGGGTTTAAGGGATTAAAGTTGGGCTAGGTAATTGTTGGATCCGGGTTAAATATTTTTTTAAGGGTTAAGGGATTTAAACATAGGGACTAAAGGTGTAATTTCTGATTTTTGAGGGACTGATCTTGCCACTTTTTCCAAGTTGAATCCAAGGGCTAATGTTGACAACTTCTGATAGATGGAGGACTTGGGTTGACTTGTTGACCATAATTTCTTCCCGGCATCGGCTAAAAATAATACTTCCATATCTCGTGCTCGTTTTTCCGGTTCTTTCTTGAATTTTGTCCTTTTCTTCGATATCCGTGCCTGCATATGTAGAAATACAAAAACACAATATATTTGGCATTTTGGACGGGTTTTTGGTCATTTTGGGTCCGGTTTTGGTCAAATAAAGGTATGTGATTAAGCACATACCACTCACACACAAACACATTCAAACTTTACATATTTAAGATCGAAACTCAACCTTTAATCACTGCAAATGTCTTTCAAAAAATATTTCTCTTAACAATTCCCCTACCCTCCTCGCCAAGATTTTTCCCAACAATTCCCAAGTCCACCACATGAAGTAGTCAATACTCCACCGGAAGATATCTTTCCGGTTTTCCAACCACAAAATGAACCGATGATCACTCCACCGGTTGTCGAACAAGAACCAAATCCATTTGGTCTAACGGAAGATGAACTCAGACTTCTCGAGCAAGATTTGGAAGTCCAGCGAGAAATGGAACAACGTGAACTACAAGAGGAAGCTGCTCGTTTGGAGCAGCAAGCCAAGGATGAAGAAGAACGGAGGAAGAACTGGGAAATGGGTTGGTTCTCACCTGATTCCTCTTCGAGTGAAGACGGTTGGGTCTCAGATGATACCTTCCATTAATTTGTAGTTTCATTTTAATTTCCGTATCGTATTTTAATGTAATTTCTATTTGACGTTTAACATATTTCTGTTTGATGTTTAATGTATTTTAATTTCCTACTTTAGAAAACTTTATAACTCTATTGTTAAGTTCACATACAGGCCAGCGGTCTCGCTATTCCTTCTTCAGTAAAGGAAAGAAGCCTTGATCCCAAGACTAGCTGCGGATTCTTCCTTTTATCCGGACTGACTCTAATCGTGATTTTGACTCTATTACTAGCGCCTCCCTCTGTCGCAATATAAATCGAGAATAGAGGTGACTTCGCTACCTTTCTCGGTGAAGAATATTCATTTCTTTCCAGCTTTGGTCACATAGGCTTGAACCACTCCTGGGAAACATACTTTTCTATTCTACGATCGGACTTTGCCGGGCATGAGCTACTCTCTTCTAGCCTTCCTCTAACAGGCATCGCAACTTCTTTTTCTTTCAAGCATGAGTGACCAGTCGATTCTCTAATTAAGATATAGTAGTCAACCATCAAGAAATCATCAACTATTTAATCGGGGATGAGCTCTATGGCTAATTCGTTCGGCTATTCTATGTTGTAAGGATCGACTTAAGCTTAAGCTAGAGCAGCTCCTTCAGCGGCTGGTAGTGAAAGGAACTGACGATCTTGGCTTAGTTTGCTCCTGGGGAACTTCATTTCTCGATAGTCAAGGTACCCGAAGTTAGGCAATCAGCACGAATTCCTTTAAATGGATCCCTCTCTCTTCAAGTTCAAGATATCCATTTACAAAACTTGAAAAAAAAAAAAAAAAAAAAAAAAAAAAAAAAAAAAAAAAAACACACATTTCATAGATAAAACACAAGGGGCGAAAGTGTAATTTTTATTTTTATTTTTTACATAAACACCCCTTAACGCAGCGTTAAGGGTTTAACGCTTCCCCTTAACGCTGCGTTAACGCAGAGCACTCCCAACCCTTAACTCGAGTTTAACACACCCAAAATTGCCTTTAACACACTAGGTGCGTTACCGTTGGGTATGCTCTTAGGCTGGCTGTATTCTTCATCCATCAAAACATCTTCATTCAATGTTACTTCATCGCCAGATTTTTCTCCTTCAATCTCACTTGCATCACTCTTTTCCTTTTAAGTTCAGTCACCACAGTGGCCGAACAAAGCGATTTTGCTCCACCATCAAACATGAGTTTGAAGGTGAATAATTAAAGTCATGAGATAATATACCACATCGCGCGTGTTTGTGTGTTAGTGTGTTTTATTTAATCGTGTGTCTAAACAAATATTATGTACGACTGTATGGAGGTTTCACCACACCGAATGACAAAACAACTAGAGATTTCACCAAACCAATATTTAACTGTATGGAGGTTTTACCACACCGAATCACTTTCATTTTTGTCAACCTCTCAGCATAAGTCACTTCAGCTAATTTTGACCACATTGACCCTTGGTAACTTCAGCTAGTTTTGGTAATCTTGATCAATTATTTATAAACGAGAAAGTAAATTGTTAATTATGGAATGACTTAGATCCATATCCATATTAACACGGTATTAGAAACAAAAGGATAAGTATGATGATAAAATCATCACGTGGTTTTTCCAGGAAAACCATACTCGGATCGATCTGGGGGCATTGGGGTGTGTTAAGCTAGACTAACCCATGTCATTACTATATTAATGAATATCCAAGTGGGAGCTGTTAGAGTTTGTGGATATAAATTAATATTTGTATGACCAGTTTCGAACTCGAGACTTCGGGATTGCACACATTACGTATGAGTCTCAATGTTTGAATAATTATTTATTATTCATTTCACGAATAAACACTTAACGGTCGTTAGTATTTAACGAGGTTTGGTTAATGGTCATTAAATATTAAGTTAAAGGACTAATTATGAAATAAGAAGAAAAGAAGGATCTAAAACCCTCCCCATGGGCTAGATTCGGCCGACCCATCCCTTTATGGGTTAGGGTTTGGTTGCTTGGAGTAGGGAACAAGTTATTGGTTGCCTATAAATACAAACCCTTTGTGTTTGTAATTCCCTAATCATAATTCCTAGCAATCCAACTTCTCTTCTTCTTTTCCCTCTCGTCTTGGCCGATCGAATTCCACATCCCAAACCCCTTGGGATTTTCGATTTTGCTTTTGCTTAAGTGTTGGAATTGTTTGTGAATTTTGAACCTAGCTTTTCCATTGAGACGCTAGTATTACGTGTGTACAAGAACGAAGAACAAGCTTCCTTTAGCTTGTGTTATTCCCCATTCGACTAACCCTAGCCGACTTCCACTTAAACCCTAACTTAGGGTTTATCTCGTTCTTAGTGATTCGGTTTCTTATTCTTGCTAGAAACCAAAAGGTACGCATCACTCTTAATTTTAGTTAATTAATTACATATGTTGTAGATCTTGTTTTTTCCGCTGCGTGATTGATGTTATGTGTTTATTAGTTTATGGCTATGATTCTAATATTCCAACACTGGTATCATGAGCCCATTTAATACGTGCAATTAATTACTAAACACATAAAAAATTGAAACTTTACATGCTTTAGATAATCTAGGGTTTTAATTTTTGTAAACCCTACATATTTTATTTTTTGGGTCGACACCCATTAATTTTTTTTAGGGTTTTGGTATTGATAAAAATTGTAGAAACCCTAGGATTGCATGTAATTTTATGTGTTTAATTAATGAGTACCTTGTGATGTCATTAATTAAGTATGCGTACTATATAAACTTGATAATATGTGCTACATAATTATAAGTGTTATATGGGGAATCCATGACAAAAACATGCATGTTTTGTCATGGAAAATTTGATGTTGATTTGTTACATGTTATACATGTTTTTATATGCGATTTAATATTAATTAGGGTTTTAGGGAAGACCTAAAATTGGGGAAGACCCCATTAATCGTGTATGTAATCAATTATGTGTGTCATGTATATATTAATTATGAGACTTACGCAACCAAGTAATTGGTGTATGTGGTCCATTGGTACCTAGCTCGAAAACCAATGGGAGTCCTATAATCAACATATACATATTAATTGATTTTATTAGCATGTTCATTATTAAGTTGTTTATGTTTATTTTTTTTTAATTGCGCATTTGTTTTAATATGTTGTAGACATTATTGTAAACAAAGGGTAATTTTCAAAAGAAAAATAAACTTGACTTAATAATGGTGTAACATTGTTTTTAAGCAAGAAAATCATAAGTTTTGGTTGATTGATGCAACTGTACAAAAGTGGTCGAAGCGGCGGACCTAATATTGACAAACTATAAAGTGGGTATAAGGAGGCTTGACATTAAATTGTCATCCGAAAGGGGCGCGTTTTTAATTAGCCTTCGGGCGGACGTTTGCCTCTCCGCTCGCCTGTGCGTCAATATTAGACTTACCAAGTACACCATGAAAAAGTACGAAGCATCTTAAGGCAATGTTGTAAGTTTCTCAACGCCATCAATTAAAATTTCGATGATTTGAGCTTATTAATGTAATGAATGAGTAAGAGTTTTCTGAAACATATGATACAAAGATGAATGCATGACATCTTTGTACATATTTTGATTACACACATCAAAAATAAATACCCTTTAAAATTTAAGTTATATGTCATCCAACGAAACGGAAACACCACAGATTAGATTCTTTCATCACTAGCAGCCAAAGCTGATGTGATGGTCAAAAGAATGGTAATCAAAGGGTAAATTTAGTACTTTCATTACTAGCAGCCAAAGCTGATGTGATGAAACGACGTCAATTTGCAGTTTCTTAAGTTGGTTAACTTAATTGAGCACTTTCATTACTAGCAGCCAAAGCTGATGTAGTGAAACGGCGTCAAGGCATAAAGATTTGGGGATGAAACATGCTTACATTTGCAACTGAGGTTGGCAAAATATGTAAATCCCATGATTTTAGGAGTTGCAATTTGATATTGGCAATTGGGAACGACCAGTACCTTATTGAGTACTTTCATTGCTAGCAGCCAAACCTGATGTGATGAAACGACGTCAATTTGGATCCTAATTTTCAGTGAAAATTAAATGGATAAATGTTTAATTTACCATGGGTGTTTAATTTTCTTGAAAAGTTTAATTATCGAAAGTACTAACTTTTGAACTTTTTCTGTAGAAATAGCCCAACCCGACAACACTAACATGAATAACATGAGTTCTGCTTTCAAATCTATGATTGAAAGAGAAAAGTTGACTAGGACTAAAAATTTAAATGATTGGTACCGTTCTCTGAGGATTGTTCTCAGAATGGCCAAAAGATATGAATATCTTAGTGAGCCTCTTCCTGTTGCTCCTGCTGCAACTGCTCCAAATCTTGTACTTGAAGAGTACAACAATGCTTATGACAATAACAATGATGTGGCTTGCCTCATGCTATCGGGGATGGATACTCAATTGCAAAAGCAATTTGAGAATTATGGCCTGATGCGTGCGATGTGTCGTTGCGGTTTAGCAGTATTAATGCCTACTCAAGTTTTAAATTTATATTTAGCCGACTTATCAATAACACACACACTTAACGAGCAGTGTACCCGGTCAGTATGAATATAATGGTAAGTAGAGTGTCGATCACTAAGAGTGGAACGTATTATCTAGTTATTCTAATCAGTATTTTAATAAATTAAGTTAGCTAAACAAAACTAATCTAACGCAAGGGGGTCAGCCTGAGAGACTGGCACAATTTGGTTGCAATTAAATAATAAACTAAACCAATAGGCACGAATCAGCGAATAGCACACACGTACACAGATAAATACTCGAGACAATAAGAAGACTGTCCTGATAGATAAGTAGTTTGTCACTTGTTTTATTGCTAGTTTTATATGAAGTGTATAGTTCGATGCAATGCACCGAGATTAAGTCCTTTCTCGTTGGTTCTAATCTTATCGGCAAGTAAACCCTTAATGATTACTTATGACTATCCTATTTATCTTTCTTCCTACTTTTCTACAGACGATAGAATGCATAGGCGATCTAATAAATAGGCGAGGGCAGAGGCATGGCGACCCGATCAACGCTCAGCTAGACACAGAGGTTATCAATGCACTAATAAAAGTCACCAAAGACATCAACATATAAACTTTAATTAATGAGAAAGCAGTTTTAAGGGAGTGCAATCTTTCCGTTGTCACATTACACAAGCCACCAATCTTGATGAATTAAAGTTTACTAACACAATAAAACAAAACTACTTAATGAATTAAACACATGCAGCACCTTCTTACAGCTCTTGTATCTTCGTTTGGGTGTGTCTTGTGCTGCCTATTCGACTGAATTCGTCCTAGGTTTCTGTACTTCGTACCTCGTATATATTATTATGCCTCTCGAATTCGTCTGGTCTTGGGGTATTTATAGTTTCTGTCTGAGGGTAAGATGCGGCGCATCTAGTAAGTAGATGCGGCGCATTGACTTAACTTCGCGTGGGGTCCAAGATTATAATATTCAGGAATATTCGTACACCGCCAGAAGATGCGGCGTAACTCCATTTATAGATGCGGTGCATGTCCTCTTGTATCTTGGATCGTATCTGGTGAAATATTGATAGTGATGCGCCGTATGTAATAAGCGAGATGCGGCGCATCTGGAGCAGAATGTCTTGATCTTGTACATTTCGGTAGACTCTTAACTTCTTGCATGTTTTGCTCCATAATTAGTCCAAAATCGCCAAGTTTCACCAAATGCTTGTTTTTACCTGAGAATTACAAAAGTGAACGATTAAGTATCAATCCTCATACATAATATAATAAAACAAGTCAATTTAATAGGATAAATGATAGTAATAAAATGTACTTATTTGAGTTCATCAAATATCCCCCCACTTGAACTTTACTTGTCCCCAAGTAAACCTTAGAATTAATCTTATGAAAATGTATCCTAAAAGATATTAGGATTTATTTTTATATTTAAGCATGTATTCATTTTTGTCATAATCACACAACCAAACACTTAACGAATTAGAAGTAAAATAAAATAATTTGATAAAAGCAAATCTAATCGTTTAACTGTCCAGTCGCGACGAATATTCTATCATAAGCTTGGCAAGTATACACATCTCCTCCACTAAAGTAAAGGAATAACAAGTCTAAAATGGTAAAAAGGGTTTTGAGGTTTAAGGGTTAATCATTCTTAATCACTATCGATCTCAAATTCTAGAAAAGGCGACAAAATCACAAATACATGATCGAATCCACGAACACGATACTTGCAATTGCTCAAATCCTTAACTCGAATAGGCTAAAGATAGGTCCAAACTTCACCAATAATAATATATCAAAAAGGGCGACAAAATCATAAATACATAGCCGAATCCACGACTACGATACTTAAGATTGCTCAAATCCCTAATCTCAATAAATCAAAGGTTTGGTTGGATAAAGAACAATAAAGGGTATGGATAATTTTTGGGATATAAATTGGTGTAAAATGAAAAATAAACAAAACAAATAAATTAAAATCCTAAGTGTGGTTAATCACTATCCCAACCATCCCATGAATAAGACTCATATCATTGAATAACTCACGCTTTAACACTTGAAACACACGCTTTAGGTAGACACGAATTATACTCAACAAGATCTTAATCAAAGAATAAACCTTAGTTGGTGTTACCATAACCGCCAACTCCCATTCAATCCATATATATAATATACAACAAATAGTGGTGATATCGACCACTTAATACAAAACTTTACATAAGTTGGTTAAAACAAACATCCAACTCTTCTTTTTCTTTTTCTTTTCTTATTTTTTCGATTTTTTTTTTTTTTTTTTTTTTTTTTTTTTTTTTTTGTTTTTTTTTTAACTTGAAACATAAACATAGATGTGTAAAATTTCACCACATCACTACAATGATAATTCTGGATAATTTTTCCATGTTTTTCATGACTTCAGAAATAACGATAATAGTGAAAGTAGTAAACACACGAAAAATAAACTCAAAGATATACAATATTTACTTTCACTCCAATTGCATTGTGCAATTTCCCGACCTAACCATAGATAATGAATTACGCACGCGAACACAGGTAATGTAAGGAAACACACTTTGCCTAAAGCAATTAACCACGGACTTTAATCTACAGGGTAGGCTAAGGTGTAAGGGTGTAACGAAACATTTTAAACATTGGTGTAAGAAACGAAAGGAATGGCTCTGAGTGTTTTTCTAGGGGTATCTTACTCTAAAAGTGAGAGTAACAAAAGGGTTTATACGGGGGTTAACTAACCAGTGTAGTTAGCTAATAACACATAACATATAAAGGCTTTTTGGGTGTAATCCTAGAAATTTACCAATTTAGACAAGTCATTCCAATTATATAAATAATACTCATTATGGTGGTCTCGAATAGTATACAAGCCAAGTTCTAAAGTTTACAAGTCACCGGCACACTCATAGATTTGTGAATTTTGAAAAATCACAATTTTTGAAAATAACGTCATGTGTGCAGCAATGCAACTTAGACTTTAAACAAAAACATGCTAAAAATTTTAAATTTTTATATATTAAGCACATTTTAAGCATATTTTGAAAAGTTTAGGACAAGTAAGTGTTAAGTGTTCTAATTCTCCAATCCCCCCACTTAAGTTAAACAACGTCCTCGTTGTTTGTATAAAAGGTTAAAAACTCGAAAATAAAAGAATTAGAACAGAAAAACCCCCCTGAGATTTGCTCGGTATGATCCTCCATTAGTATAAGAGCAAAAATCATCTTTCTTGTGGATTAGAACGTTTAAGCTTCATAATAGATGTATCCACAGGAAATGCAGGAATCTATAATACCACCAAGACTTTAAAACACACCTAAGATAAGAAAGGTTCAAACTTGCATAATACATTAGTAGTTAGATAAAAATTAAAACTTAAAAATAAAAATGAAAATCATCAGGTCAGTCGATGCGCCGTATCTTATGGAAGAAGATACGCCGTATCGAGCCTGGAATAAATACGGATCAGAATAGAAGATGCGCCGCATCCTTAACCAGGGATGCGCCGCATTAAAATAAACTGATAAAAAGTTTTAAAGTCGAAAATAAAAAATGCAGAAAAATAAAGTAAGATATGACCAGTGCAGGAGATGCGTCGCATCTCAGGATTGAGATGCGCCGTATCCTCTGCGGCCTGACTGACTCGACACAAAAACAGAATAATAAAAATTTCTCCGGGTTGTCTCCCGGTCAGCACTTGTCTTTATTCCAGAGTCTTCAAGTTAGACTCACGTTCAGCTCTTTAATTAGTCCTTGTCACGGTCCATCCTTCTTCCTTCATCCGAAAGATGTTCCCGTATAGCTTTGCGACGTTTTCTTCCGTACGACTTAGTCTAGTATAACTCTTGGTCTTCGTCGCCACATATTCCTCATCTGGTCCCAAAGAGTATTTGATGATTTTAAATTTTTCAGAAATAATCATGGGTGGCTCATTATAAGGGATCCCAAGTAGTTGACACTTTCTTTTGGTGAATTCTTCCTCGTCTTTATCAACAAACTTAAAATAAGGATCCTTAATCAAATAGTCATCAAGTTCATCAATTAATGACTTATTGTTATCATCATCTTGAATTGCCTCCCACTCTCTTTCCAATTCCCATTGTAACCGTCGACTAAGCTTCGTGTAATCATCAAATTGTTCATGCACCCATTCCCAGAAAGTAGTATTTGATGTTCCCTTTAGCTCTTTCAAGTATTCAATTCTACCCTTTTCTTGCAAAGCCTCCGCTTTTTGTGGGCAGTCTTCAACATTATCATACCACTCATAGTCTTCAAAGGTTACATCGTTTCCAACCTGTTTCATCCCAATTATACTTCCCCCATTACAGGTTCCGTCACTCTTATAATCACAGGTCGGCCAAACACTACTCCCATCCTTGAAAACGAAAGGTGTACAGGTGTGATTAATGTGCTCAAATTCCCATGGTTTATCCCAAACCCATGGTATTTGGTCATTCCATTCGTAGTACCAGGTGTTTTTGAAATCATCATAAGTCTTAAATCCTGGTAGATCTCCAGTAAGCACATCATTGTCGACTTGAAGAAGGTAATTAAATTCCTTGAATTGCTTGCACAAGGGTGTCTCATAATCGAACACGTCAATGTCTATTCTGAATAATTCTTCAATGCCCTCATTGACTGTTGAGTCATGAAGTGACGACCCATAGTCGCTCTCTACTTCTTCGTCTTCACCTCTCATCCAATATACCCATAACGCATCTTTAGTAGCTCGATCCATGCTCTTATGGTTATTGAACTTACTAGCCAACCAATCTGAAAAATCAACATTGTTAGGATCGTGGTCAACGTCAAAGCAAGTTTTTCCAATCATATTCCTTCTTATCTCCATGTACTCGTTAAATTGCTCCCTAAAACTCCGTGTCAACCATGAAGTCATAATCCGCTTGACTTCATTTGCAGGGGCAAATTTTGGACTACCATATTTAAGTTCAAGCCAATCATTGAGGGAGAGGTCCATCAATCTTACCAACCTGCCATGAAATAGTAACTCCGCCACAGCATAAATTCTTTCATCGTCCAGATAGTTCTCATTTAATCCCCAGTACTGTTCGGAATATGGCATGTAAGAGATTTGGGCATTGCCTCCACCACAGCTTTCGTTGCTTGAGTCCATGTATGCAAGATAGAATTTCCCATCATCTTCTTCGATAGTAGTCCAAGTCAATCCTTTGGATTCAATGATAGGCCATAAAAGCAACAATTCATCTCCAGTGTACCTCACAAATACATCATAAGAGAATACCCCTTTGTCAATGTTGCATAAACGCATGAATTCCTTAAAAGCAGCTTCAAGAGGGGTCTCCCAAGAGAATAAATCCGTATCAATCTCGAGTACATTGAAGTTGACATCATCAAAAACCTTCACATCGAATGAATCCGAAAGCAAGAGTTCCTTAGCAAGATATCCGTTCACTGACATGTCTTCCATAGCAAAATCTGTCATCACAAGTAAAATCATCAGTAGGATTTGTTCGCTAGAAGAGAAATTAATGAATATAAAAACGGATATAAGAATAAAAATAACTGATATCTGCAGATGATGCGCCGTATCCAAAAAGTTGGATACGCCGTATCTTATAATCGTTAAAATTAAATCAGACTTTATTCAGAAAATAGATACGCCGCTTAGAAATTAGAATGCGCCGTATCAGTTTTAATAATCAAAAATCGATATTTATTAAAATTTAAATGCGTCGTATTAACAAAAGTTAATGCGCCGTATTTTCGTTACGTTTCAAAATATAAGATTTTTTATTCAGAAGATACGCCGTATCGACAGAGATCGATGCGTCGTATCTGTTTAATAATTCGAAAACTGTTTTTAATTAAAATAATAGATACGCCGTATCTGCTAAAGCAGATGCGTCGTATGGCGTTAACGTTTAGAAATTTTTTTTATCAAAAACAGATACGCCGTATCTTGGGGAAAGATGCGTCGTATCGAATTAATTAAACGCGTTGTATTTTATAAAAATTAAACGCAATACGCCGTATCTGAGAAATCAGATGTGCCGTATCGTTTGATTTAGCTCAGTACAACGATAGCAGTATGCAGAAAATACGAAAAATTAAAACAAATAAAAACACAAACGAAAATAAACACAAATAAAAGCAAACAAATAACACACAAAAACAGAAAATATGCAAAATAATACAATGAATGCAAATTAATCTAATACACAACAAAATTAGCGGTTAGATTAAAAATTAAAAACCTAATTAAAATACTAATCAAATTAACAGATAATAACAATTCACTCCCCGGCAACGGCGCCAAAAACTTGATGCGTGCGATGTTTTGTTGCGGTTTAGCAGTATTAATGCCTACTCAAGTTTTAAATTTATATTTAGCCGACTTATCAATAACACACACACTTAACGAGCAGTGTACCCGGTCAGTATGAATATAATGGTAAGTAGAGTGTCGATCACTAAGAGTGGAACGTATTATCTAGTTATTCTAATCAGTATTTTAATAAATTAAGTTAGCTAAACAAAACTAATCTAACGCAAGGGGGTCAGCCTGAGAGACTGGCACAATTTGGTTGCAATTAAATAATAAACTAAACCAATAGGCACGAATCAGCGAATAGCACACACGTACACAGATAAATACTCGAGACAATAAGAAGACTGTCCTGATAGATAAGTAGTTTGTCACTTGTTTTATTGCTAGTTTTATATGAAGTGTATAGTTCGATGCAACGCACCGAGATTAAGTCCTTTCTCGTTGGTTCTAATCTTATCGGCGAGTAAACCCTTAATGATTACTTATGACTATCCTATTTATCTTTCTTCCTACTTTTCTACAGACGATAGAATGCATAGGCGATCTAATAAATAGGCGAGGGCAGAGGCATGGCGACCCGATCAACGCTCAGCTAGACACAGAGGTTATCAATGCACTAATAAAAGTCACCAAAGACATCAACATATAAACTTTAATTAATGAGAAAGCAGTTTTAAGGGAGTGCAATCTTTCCGTTGTCACATTACACAAGCCACCAATCTTGATGAATTAAAGTTTACTAACACAATAAAACAAAACTACTTAATGAATTAAACACATGCAGCACCTTCTTACAGCTCTTGTATCTTCGTTTGGGTGTGTCTTGTGCTGCCTATTCGACTGAATTCGTCCTAGGTTTCTGTACTTCGTACCTCGTATATATTGTTATGCCTCTCGAATTCGTCTGGTCTTGGGGTATTTATAGTTTCTGTCTGAGGGTAAGATGCGGCGCATCTAGTAAGTAGATGCGGCGCATTGACTTAACTTCGCGTGGGGTCCAAGATTATAATATTCAGGAATATTCGTACACCGCCAGAAGATGCGGCGTAACTCCATTTATAGATGCGGTGCATGTCCTCTTGTATCTTGGATCGTATCTGGTGAAATATTGATAGTGATGCGCCGTATGTAATAAGCGAGATGCGGCGCATCTGGAGCAGAATGTCTTGATCTTGTACATTTCGGTAGACTCTTAACTTCTTGCATGTTTTGCTCCATAATTAGTCCAAAATCGCCAAGTTTCACCAAATGCTTGTTTTTACCTGAGAATTACAAAAGTGAACGATTAAGTATCAATCCTCATACATAATATAATAAAACAAGTCAATTTAATAGGATAAATGATAGTAATAAAATGTACTTATTTGAGTTCATCATGGCCCAATGGACATGATAAATGAGCTCAAACGAATGTTTGAAAAACCACCTATGGCAGAGTTATATGACTTGTTAGATTCTCTGGCCAAGTGTAAGCAGGATGCAAGTAAACCCGTGAGTGCCCATGTATTGGAGATGAAAGGATATCTGGACCAATTGGATACACTCAGATGTAGGTACGTGCAAGATGTACAAGTTGACCTCATCAATCGATCCCTCAATGAGGAGTTGTATGGTGAGTTTGTGCGTAACTTCAATATGCATTGCACAGGGAAGACAATAAGTGGATACACTCAAAGAAGGCACCTACACCTGCTGTGATGGCAATAAAAGGTGGTAGGATCACTAAGCACAGTAAACCGCAGGACGGGAACAAGAAAGGGAAAGCTAAAGCTGACAAGGGCAATCAGATTGTGACCTATCAGCAAAAGCCCAATAAGCAGTATCCTCCAAACCAGAAGGATCATCCCAAGAAGGATTTGGCTGCTTGTCACCACTGCAACACTCCTGGACATTGGAAGAGGGATTGTCCATTGCTGCTTGAGGAGTGTCGTAAGAATAAAAATGCCAAGGCTGCAAATGGCGCGAGCACTTCAGGTATTTTTATGATTGAATTATTCTCTTTTCCTCGTAAGCATAATTCCTGGATATATGATACTGGATGTGGTACTCACATTTGTAATACATCGCAGGGGCTTAGAGGAGCTAAGAAGCTGAAAGATGGAGAAATCTACTTCTACGTGGGCAATGGCATACGTGCAGCAGTAGAAGCCATAGGGACATTTGAATTAGTTTTACCTTCGGGTTTAATTCTTGAATTGAACAATTGTCATTATGCACCCTCTATCATTAGGGGTGTTGTTTCAGTTTCTTTATTGTTGGATAATGGTTTTGAACACGCATTTAATAATAATGGAATTTCGGTTTCTTTAAATTCTGTTTTTTACTTTAATGCAATTCCAATAAATGGTGTGTTTGAAATTGACATGGGTAACCATGTATCCAATGGAAATAATTCTATGTATAACATTAGCAATAAGAGAATCAAGTCTAACTTGGATTCGTCTTATCTTTGGCACTGTCGTCTTGCTCATATAGGCAAAAAACGCGTGGAAAAGCTGCAACTTGATGGCCTTTTACAAAATGTCAATGATGATTCATTTGAAAAATGCGAATCTTGCATATCTGGCAAGATGACAAGGAAACCTTTTTCACATCAAGTGGAAAAGGGCTACGGATCTACTTTGTGTTAGACCCGTATCCCGGTTACGAGTAGGCCCCACCCTAGATGGAATATGCTATGGTTTAATGTGATTAGTTAGACAACAAAGTTACATGGAAAGTCAAACCCGATAGTCAAGTGTTAGTCAAAACATGTATTACAAGGTTATGAAAAGTGTTAGGTACCACAAATAGATAGGGAATGGACTTTAAGGGCTTAAGTTGTTATATGCCAATTGTGTTATAAGTTAGTTGTGGCTAAAATAGGATGAAAGAGACTTGAGGGACCATTCTTGCCATTAGCCCAAAGTTGCTACCTAACTAGTTATATCTAGGGAATTCTAGACAATTATATTATTATTGAGGGTGAGTTAAAGTCCGGTTCATGGAGGAGAAAAAGAAGAGGGAAAAATGCAAGTATTGATGATCAAGTGTAGAGGTTAAGTCCAAGATCAAGAATTCGACCCTAGTGATGATCCTTGTGCAAGTAAGTAACTTCAATCATGTTGAATTGATGATTTATGAATTAGGGTTTATGTACCTAATTTAGGGGAAATGGGTAAATGATGGTTTTAAGACAATTAATGGGTTATAGTGATTATGAGGTAAGTTTGTATGGGTTTAGTTAGTAAATAAAAGGGGTGTTCATCATATGATCAAAGTATGATCATATGATAATCAAGTATGAAAAAGGTATGATAGTAGTTATAGATATTTGATTATGTGTTGTTAAGTATTTGTGTATGATGATTATGAAGTAGGAAAAATGATTGTGATGATGGTGACTAGTGAGGATAATGATGATTGTGGTGAAATAATGATGTGATAGTTAGCATGGATTGAAGGTAAGTAACTCTCCCTAAAACATGTGTTATGTATGTATTTATCATATATGTATTGTGATTGTGTGAGATCACGAGACATGGATTTAAGATGGTTGTAAGTTGGAAATTGGTGGCTAGTGATTTTGGATAAGAGTATGTTAACTTATGGGCTTGGGACTAATTAAGGTATGTAGTTAGTTATGGTTGTTGTGCTTGATGTTGGTTATGATATGAGAATATGTGTGATATGGTTTGGATGTCGTAGTTTAGAGGCTTTTATGTGATTATGATGCTTATGTGGAAATACGTGTATGATATGTGTTTTATGTTGGGTTACTTACTAAGCGTAAGTTTATCCCTTTAGTTGTTAATGTTTTGTAGGTCAATGTGATGATGATAACTTGGCGTTGGGCTATGGCTTAAGGACTTGGAAGCGGGTTAGAAGATAGTATGTAATTAGGAGCTTAGTATAGAATACCAAGCTCGAGACAAGGTTGTACCCCCGAGAGTCTTTTATCGTTTTGTAAAGTGAAGTCGATTGTCAAACTGTATATCAAATAGGTCATAACGATTTGGGAGTCTAACGGGGTGTTTGGCTTAAGAGTGTTCGTACCCATCTTGGGATTGTAAGCGGGTCAAGTGTCGTTGGAACATGTTTGATATGTTAAGTTATTGATATTGGTCAAGTTTGGTGTAAAACGGAAGTCGTATGGGTTGTTTGTAGTGAAAATGGGTCAAAACGGGTTATTTGCATAACCCGTCTAATTTGTAAAGTACCCTTTCGGGAAGTCGTTCGGTAAATGTTTTTGTATGAAAATAAGCCCATTGATATACTAAGTAAATCTGGAAAGTTTGGTTCGGTAACGAGTTCGGGAGGTCGGGTTTCCAAGCGGAGATAACGAAAACTGATTTTCGGGGACAGCAAGTTCAAACCGTCGCGGTTTGAACTCAAACCGGCAGTTTGGACTGTTTTTCAGATTTTTGAAAATTTTCGAAAAATCATATCTTTTAAATCGTAAGTCGTCACGGGTCGTGTCACCCGTCTTTTTGAAGGCAATTGAATGTACTTTCATTTAAAAATAGTATCAAGGTCTGAATATATATAGATTTTTGTCAGTTGTCAAAAGTGTGATCAGATGTCCGTAAAAGTCAAGCGTTTTCGCGTAAAAAGTTTAAATTTTTTGTCTAAGTGGGCACGGGGGTGTAACACTTGGATTAATACACACGGATGTGTGTGGTCCACTTAGACATGTGTCAAAACACGGTGCTAGCTACTTCTTGACCTTCACGGATGACTATAGTCGTTATGGTTATGTTTATTTACTTAAACATATACATGAAGTCTTTGAGACATTCAAGGTCTTTAAAAATGAAGTAGAATTGCAACTCGGTAAGAAGATTAAGGCCCTTCGATCCGATAGAGGTGGTGAATATTTAAGCCAAGAGTTTAAAGTTTATCTAGCTGAGTGTGGCATTGTCCAACAACTCACATCTCCTTATACTCCACAACAAAATGGCGTATCTGAAAGGAGAAATCGTACATTGTTAGATATGGTACGATCTATGTTTAATCTGACAACTCTTTCCTTATCCTCTTGGGACTATGCTCTTGAAACTGCTGTTCACGTGTTGAATAGGATTCCAACTAAGAAGGTTGATAAGACTCCATATGAATTATGGACTGGAAAAGCTCCCAACTTTTCTTACTTAAAGATATGGGGTTGTGAGGCGTTTGTTAAACGTGACTCACCTGATAAACTCCAACAAAGATCTGTTAAGTGTATCTTCGTAGGATACCCTAAGGAAACTAAGGGTTACTACTTTTACTTCCCACCAGAAAATAAAGTCATCGTGGCTAGGTATGGCGATTTTCTTGAGGATAATCTAATATCTAAAGAATTTAGTGGGAGAGTGTATGATCTTGAAAATGATCAAGAAGATATGACACCTTCTGAGAACACTAACACACTTCCTGTGGAACCTGAAAGTTTAGGTCCTCCACCTGAAGTTGAAGTGGTTCCCATCCGCAGATCTACAAGATCTGTAAAAGCTCATGAACGTCTATGTCTAAACGTAGAGTGTGAGGAAACTATACTTGGGGATCTTGATGAGCCAACTAGTTATAGGGCTGCCATTAATAGTCCTGAAAAGGATAAATGGCAGGTTGCTATGGATGGGGAAATGCAATCCATGAAAGACAATAAAGTCTGGATTGAAGTAGACCTTCCTCCCAATGCTACGGTAGTCGGGAGTAAGTGGCTCTTCAAAAGGAAAACGGACATGGATGGCAATGTACACACCTACAAAGCTCGTTTGGTGGCTAAAGGCTTTACCCAAACATAAGGTGTTGTCTATGAGGAGACCTTTTCTCCTGTAGCTGACATTAGAGCTATTAGGATTCTTATATCCATAGCTGCCTACTATGACTATGAGATTTGGCAGATGGATGTCAAAACCGCCTTTCCGAATGGTCGCCTAGATGAAGACATCTACATGGCGCAACCTGAGGGGTTTGTGAATCCACAATTTCCTGAGCCTGTTTGCAAGCTTCGAAGATCCATTTATGGATTGAAGCAAGCATCAAGGAAATGGAATAAGAAATTTGATGAGGAAATCAAGAAGTTTGGATTTACTCAAAATTTCGATGAGCCATGTGTATACCACAAAGTTAGTGGGAGTAACACTACTTTTCTTATCCTATATGTCGATGACATATTGATCATGGGAAATCATATACCAAGTCTTAATAAAGTTAAGTCTTATCTGAGTAAATATTTTTCCATGAAGGATTTAGGAGAAGCAGCTTACATCCTTGGAATCAAGATCTACAGAGATAGATTTAAGCGGTTAATTGGATTAAGCGAAAGTGCTTACATTGACAAGATATTGAAGAGATTCAATATGCAAAATTCCAAGAAGGGATATTTGCCAATGCAAGTAGAACATGGCTTAAGTAGCAAACTATGTGCATCAACTCCTGCGGAGATAGCACGCATGAAGAAAGTTCCATATGCTTCGGTTGTAGGATCAATCATGTATGCAATGAGATGCACGAGGCCAGATGTGGCGTTTGCATAAAATTTGACCAGTCGTTATCAACAGAATCCCGGTGAAGATCACTGGCATGCTGTTAAGAACATTCTCAAGTATTTAAGGAATACAAGAGACATGTTTCTAGTGTATGGGGGTAATCCAGTTGCAGAGCTTGATGTTACAGGTTTCTGCGATGCATCCTTTCAAACTGATAAAGATGATACAAAGTCTCAGACGGGTTATGTCTTTGTCATCAATGGAGGAGCTGTAGACTGGAAGAGCAAGAAGCAGAGTACGATTTCTATGTCTGCAACAGAAGTTGAGTATATTGCTGCAATGGAAGCTGTTTGGATAAGGAAATTCATTTCGGATCTTGGAGTGATGCCGTCAATTGAATTACCTATAAATGTGTATTGTGACAATTCTGCCGCAATCACATTCGCCAATGAACCTGGAGTTATGAAGGGCGCCAGACACTTTCCTAGGCGATATCACTATGTTCGAGAGCAAGTCGAAATAGGAGAGATCAATTTACTCAAAGTTCACACAGATAACAATCTGGCTGATCCTTTTACGAAGGCTTTACCTAAGGATAAGCTTACTCAACATGCCAATGGCATTGGTCTTCGTTTAGCTGATTGTTTCATGTAAATCTGTGGTTAGTATTTGGATAAGGGATACGTAAACAATTATTATTTTAATGGAATAAAGTTTTGGTTACGTTTATTCTCATTTATAATATTGTGTCCTATTTTTGCATGTTTAAATCCGTGAATAATTTAATGTTATTCTAAATAATCCGTTGTCGATCAATAATATGGGAATATTATTGAATTAAGACAAATGTGAATTTTGGTAGGATATACTTAAGTATATTGATGCGTGGGCATGCCAAATTCACATGATATTCAATATTGGATAAATTGAATATAGGACTTATCCCAACCACATGATTGTACTTTATGGATTACTGTCATTAAGTAAATCATGAATATTTATCCTCAGACTTGAGATACCTGGTAACTGCCGAGGATGTAGCTCATTTTTTGTAAGATAGTCTAACACTATCCGTAACTGGTAGTTATAAGGGTTATTTTGGGAGGTGATGTGAAATCCAAGGGTTACGCTCCTAGTCAAGAAAGGATTTGTTCGTTCAAATTTGTTTTGAAGTTTAAAACTGCTTGGCCACTGGTAGGGTTGACAAGATGTTTGCGTGCGCACGCCCAAAGTCTATGTGAAAGACGTTCAGATGTTTTGGTAATCTTGATCAATTATTTATAAACGAGAAACTAAATTGTTAATTATGGAATGACTTAGATCCATATCCATATTAATGCGGTATTAGAAACAAAAGGATAAGTATGATGATAAAATCATCACGTGGTTTTTCCAGGAAAACCATACTCGGATCGATCTGGGGGCATTGGGGTGTGTTAAGCTAGACTAACCCATGTCATTACTATATTAATGAATATCCAAGTGGGAGCTGTTAGAGTTTGTGGAAATAAATTAATATTTGTATGACCAGTTTCGAACTCGAGACTTCCGGATTGCACACATTACGTATGAGTCTCAATGTTTGGATAATTATTTATTATTCATTTCACGAATAAACACTTAACGGTCGTTAGTATTTAACGAGGTTTGGTTAACGGTCGTTAAATATAAAGTTAAAGGACTAATTATGAAATAAGAAGAAAAGAAGGATCTAGAACCCTCCCCATGGGCTAGATTCGGCCGACCCATCCCTTTATGGGTTAGGGTTTGGTTGCTTGGAGTAGGGAACAAGTTATTGGTTGCCTATAAATACAAACCCTTTGTGTTTGTAATTCCCTAATCATAATTCCTAGCAATCCAACTTCTCTTCTTCTTTTCCTTCTTGTCTTGGCCGATCGAATTCCACATCCCAAACCCCTTGGGATTTTTGATTTTACTTTTGCTTAAGTGTTGGAATTGTTTGTGAATTTTGAACCTAGCTTTTCCATTGAGACGCTAGTATTACGTGTGTACAAGAACGAAGAACGAGCTTCCTTTAGCTTGTGTTATTCCCCATTCGACTAACCTTAGCCGACTTCCACTTAAACCCTAACTTAGGGTTTATCTCGTTCTTAGTGATTCGGTTTCTTGTTCTTGCTAGAAACTAAAAGGTACGCATCACTTTTAATTTTAGTTAATTAATTACATATGTTGTAGATCTTGTTTTTTCCGCTGCGTGATTGATGTTATGTGTTTATTAGTTTATGGCTATGATTCTAATATTCCTAACATTTTGTCGATGGAACGAGTGCACCCAGCTAACAAGTCACAAAATTTGCCAAATATTGAAAACGTTAAGTTGAAAACACACAACACAAAAATTATATATATATACACTAAAGGGCAGGAGGCGGTACTGTAGCAAACACTGTAGCTGCTACAGTGGACGCTACAGTACCCTTTTTTATCATACATAAAAAATCAAATCAATATGATAATTCTATTATTAGAACCACCCAAATACACATCCACCCAAATCTGGGAACCATAAACCATGTCGAATTTGCAGTTTACTACATCAAAATTGCAACGAAGCCAGTGTTCTTCCACACTTAAATTCCAATGACACTTAACAATCCAAATCTGAAATCAATCCGCCTCGACAAACACAATCCGAAACAAACCCGAAAACAACACATTATCACAAACAATAACCACAATCAATCCGCAACTATCACAAATCCAAAAATCAACTAATCCTAAATCCAAGTTCATACCGAATCCAATAACCAAATCAAATCCTCATCTGACCTAAACATAAACCGAAACCAAAATTATTGTTAACATATTACTCGACTTGTCGTGACTCGCCGTCAGTCACGGCTCGACTATATGTCGACTGCCGAACCAGTAAACAACCAAAGGGACCCAAACAACTCCACATCAAACAAATATCATTACAACAAAAGAAATAGAACAACAAATATTAAAATAAGCAAAGACGGCCTTTAATATTATTTTAAGAGAAAAACAAGGTTAATACGTATATAATTACTAGATAGACAGCAAATGGTTATAAAATATAAACTTATGATAGATGCACCCAAACCCACCAAACGGATACACACAAAGCTCCAAGAAAAGTATGAATGCGGTGGGAGCCACGAGCTATCGATTCAGCTAAAAATATTACTTGCCGGAAAATATTCGTCGGCAATGGCGGTGGCCGGAGTTGGGGTGTCGCCGGCGGGTAGAGAGAGATAGAATAAATAGTTATTGAATTGAAAAGTGAGGGATATGTTGTGTAAATACTGTCGGAGGGACTAATTCTGCCACCTTGGCTATACTTTTACAATAAACACCGCGGGACCCATTTGACATATCAAACGGACTAAAAAATTAACGAAATTTGCGCCATTGTTCACGAAATAATTTTTCCAATAAAAACGAGTATAAATATGCAATATTTTTAACAATTACGATAGGTCTTGTGCTTTCTAAGTTGTGCCGGTTCACTAATAGGGACAATATACAAAACAATACGCTACAGTGCAAAACAGTGTTCCTAACGAACTTACAAAAATGGTCCCTCAAGTTACCTGTACATGGCACCGTAATTCAGTCTTTAATAACAGTTTTTTTTTTTTTTTTTTTTTTTATTATTATTATTTTTTTTTTAATTTATTTATTTAGATTTAACACAACATTCTGCAGTAACGCGCGGGTGCCCCGCTCGTTGCACCTAAACAGCAAAATAAAAAGAAAAGCAAGCTTGCAACCAGACAAGCGAAAAAGACAAAAGTTTAAATTTTTTTTGTTTATTATCAAAATGGCAATGACCTATCAAATCAGTCAACTCCTTTTCCTTCTTGTTTAGATGAGAACAAAAATGCCACACGGGACGAACAATACGTTATTCACTTTACTTGATGTGAATCTACATGTGTGTCTTTTATATACTTGTTCAAAAGCTTGCAGATTATACTACACGTACAACTCTAAAATGACATACTTTTATGTCTTATAATGATTATGAATATACTATCATTTATAAGTTAATTATATACTCCGTAATTGATTTCTAAATGCATTTGTACATGCATATGCGATAAATCTTAGGTACCTACAGAGTATCAAAAAGAGTTGGAGTCATCAACAATATATCAGAGTTAAAGATCTTAAATAGAGTATAAGCGAGTTAAGTGACAATAATAAGTCCTTTTCTTCGATTGTTGGTATTAAGTTCTCATCAACATGCAGGTTAGAGTTTAGGTATCAAGTTGTCGTAAGTTGGGAGGTTGAGATTATACCAAGTTACCGTTCATCAATTTTAAGTTCTCATGAGATTATACCATATTTGAGGCATCTTCACCGTTGGTAGATTATGCATGTATGATATGTTATTAGGCCACACCCAACCGTAACTCAGGTTTAACCTTTAATACACTCTCACGTCTGCTTTAACACACTCACCTTTAACTCAGCTTTAACATACCCAACCTTAACTCACCTTTAACTCAACTATTTTCAAAATCAACCCTTAAACTATAATTAATACTTCATTTAACAACTAACTTTCAAATTCAAAATTCGAATTAACAAAGCGAGCGGGATATTTAAATTTTAAAATTTATAAATTCAAATTCAAATTTAAAAAAGGGGCAAATGTCTAGCCTATAAATACCCCACACTTATCACAGTTTTCTCACACACAAACACATTCAAACTTTACATATTCAAGATCGAAACTCAACCTTTAATCACTGCAAATGTCTTTCAAAAAAGATTTCTCCCAACAATTCCCCAGTCCTCCTCGCCAAGATTTTTCTCAACAATTTCCAAGTCCACCACATGAAGCAGTCAATACTCCACCGGAAGATATCTTTCCGGTTTTTCAACCACAAAATGAACCGGTGAACACCCCACCGGTTGTCGAACAAGAACCAAATCCATTTGGTCTAACGGGAGCAAGATTTGGAAGTCCAGCGAGAAATGGAACAACGTGAACTATAAGAGGAAGCTGCTCGTTTGGAGCAGCAAACCAGGGATGAAGAAGAACGGGGGAAGAACTGGGAAATGGGTTGGTTCTCAAATGATTCCTCTTCGAGTGAAGACGGTTGGGTCTCAGATGATACCTTCCATTAATTTGTAGTTTCATTTTAATTTCCGTATCGTAGTTTAATGTAATTTCTATTTGACGTTTAATGTATTTCTATTTGATTTTTAATGTATTTTAATTTCCTACTTTAGAAAACTTTATAACACTAGTAGAGAAAGAGCATTTTATAACGGACTTTTAAAAACGGTTTTCGATTAAACCGTATTAAATAATTTGAAAAACATTAGATCACACAAAAAGTAATATAAAATATTTCATTTAAAACGGTTGCCTACTTTATCTAACTTTTTCTTATTATTTAAAGCGGGTATCTACAAGTGCTTTAAAAAGGAATTAATATTTTATAATTTACACTTACCTTTTACAACGGTTAAATATAAGTGTTTCAAAAGATTTCATATTTTATAAATTTAATTTTATCATTTACAGCGGTTGATTACTACGTTTTAAAATATTTAATATTTTATAATTTATACTTGTTATTTGGAACGGTTAATTAGAACAGTTTTAAATAATTTAATATTTTATAATTTAATTTTATTATTTACAACGGTCGATTATTACCGTTTTAAAATATATAAAATTTTTCAAGATTTTTTCACCTCAAATGAGCGGGAATTTTCCCTCCTTTCTCTTTTCAGCCTTATTTCTCTCTATTTATTAAACTCATCACTTTTTCATTCTCTTTGTTATATCAACAAGTGTATTTTTTTCCTCTTTATTTATCTTAAAAAGCTAAAACAAACTCAAGCTTTTCATATTTTTTTTTTTTTTTTTTTTTTTTTTTTTTTTTTTTTTTTTTTTTTTTTTTTGCAGATCTTCAAACAACAAATCTTTTACAGGTGTGCATCATACGAACCATCACCGCCTCCGCTAGCTGAACCATCACCGCCACTTCCCGAAAACCAAGAGCATGTTGTCTATCATTGTAACACCCCAACCCGACAAGGGTAAAGATATCACAATAATGAATTCATATCAGATCAAAACAGAGCATACATCTACAGTAATACAAAAAAAATCTCAAAGGATTACAATTGAAATACTGAATTCTACAAGGTTACACTGAAACTTTCAAAACTAATTCTAAAACATAATGTCTTCCATCCAAATCTAATCCAGAACAGCTACCCAGCCTTCTAAGTCCAGAGGTACACTCTCACTCATTCCCAGCTTCCTACTAAAACCTGCCGCACACGAAAAGAAACGTGCGGCTGAGCTTAAAAAGCCCAGTGAACAGATATATAGATGACAGAAACAATAACGGATAGCAATACAGAAACAAATCAGAAATACAGATTATACAGATACTGAATTAAAGTGAAAGAATAGGAAAGGAATAAGGGTAAAAGAAAAGAAATGAGAAAGAGATAATGCACAAACCAGGTTAGGGAAATACAGAAATCCATCACGAGCCCAGAGATAACAGATAATATCATAACAGAATAATCATATAATAATCCAGAGGGGATGCCTCTCAAATAACAGATAATATGAGGGGTGACCTCATGTATCAAATCGGAGTGATCAGCTCCCAGATAATGTGAAAGACGTGTATCGCACACACCATCAGTCACCAGATATACATATATAACAGATAACATAAATATAAACAGCTTTCAGATAACAGATAACAGAATCAGAACTAGGATGCATCCATGCGCCCCCTGTGGCCAGAAACTCCTCAGAACACACCAGATAAAATAAATCAGGGACGGGACAGGTCATCACTCTCCTGCCCTAGAGTCATGCCATCGGTGCATCAATGACATGGACATGAAACCCTCATGCCTAGTGATTGGCTCGGATATCAGACTGTGGTCAAGGTCAGATGTCATATAATAAACAGAGTCACATCTAAGGGTTCATGGCAGAAGGGTCATGTCAACAATTCAGATTAAGATAATAATAAGGTTTAAATCAGAGTTTATCAGATTAATTTTAATATCAAAGCTTAAGTTCAGATTAAAAGGTTTATTTCCCAAAAGTCCAAAAGAGTAATCAAAGGTTAATAATTACAAGTTTATAGCAATAGTCCATTTCAGAAGTTCTTGTCAAAAGTTCATTTAAATCAATCCTTTAATAATGGTTTTCATGGAACTGATATTTCAAAATAGTTTTCATAAAAATGGTCTTCCAAAACTTTTAGTAACTTCCATTTCAAACGGTATAGCTTCTTTTTAAAATAGCTTTTAATAAAGGTTCAAAATCAATTAGGTTCAGATAAGGATTTAGCAGGTTAAGGTTTATACCAAAATTCAAATCAAAGTTTACACAGATATATCAGGTTAAGGTTCAGAACATGGTTCACAGATCAGATTCAATCAAGATTCACAAATTCAGGGTTCAGAACAAGAGATCAATCAGAGTTCAGGAAAAAGGTTCAGAATACAAGAATCATAGCAGAGGTTCAAACAAAGATTCAAGATAAACAGATCACCCAGAGATTCACAAACAGAGGGGAACATAGCAGTGGTATCGGAGATCCTAATAAAGAAAATGAAAACTGAAAGAAAAAGGGGATGAAAAACCCTTACTGAAAAAGGGCAGAATATCTGTACCTTATTAGCAAAGCAGAATAAGCAAAACGGACACAGAACAGAAATCAGGACTTCTCCTTCTTCACACCTAAAGAAGTAGAAGACTGAATTACTACGGATTCTAATTCAGATTATTCCTTTTAGTTTACCTTTCCATTTTAAGTAACTTTCTATTTTTAACAGGTTTCCAGAATTAACAGATTTCCATATTTAACCAGATATTGATATTACAGATTTAGTTAAGTCCTTAATTACAGAATATTATGGTATTAAGGTATCTTTTATCAAGTTATAAAACTTTAGGGTTAATTATGACAGATTTTCATAGTTCAGGGCTTAAACTGTAATTATTCTAAATTCAAAGGTATCACAATGAAAATACTTTACCTACTGATTTAAATATTTCTTTTATACAGAATGACACTTAATTCCTTCAAGTTTCACAATTTACAATTTGTACCCTTTAGTTATTAGAAAAGTAACCAAATAACACCTTTTAAAAGTTCTTTACACTTTAACAGTTTTTAAGTATGGACTGGGCCTGTTTAAAATAATTTATGAATCATATTATATCTTCGAAATAAAATTCACCAAAATTCACAGAGATACCTCAGTGCCCCTAGTATTTTACCAAATTTTTCCAGATTTTATTAACTAGTATAGGTACGAATGAAAAATCCATTTTCCAAACCTGTTCCAGATCCGGATCAATTAAAACACCCGAAAAGTAATTAATCCTCAGACCCATTTATAAAATTTATAAAAATCTAGAAAAATTCCAGTAACTAATAGACACATCAAATAGTACTCAGTTCAAAGGAGACCTTCTAATTAGTTAGGGTTTGAAAATGAAAAATGGAAAACCCAGACTGTTTTTCCAGACTTACAAATCCAGTTAGACACTTAATTTTCCAAAAATCAAAAGGATGCCTTCCAGGCCTCTAAAAATTACAAGATAAATTCCTACAGAAAGCTATTTCATTAAATTAAATCCCAGACTCAAGACCCACCTACAAACACGCTAAAAATATTTTATATAGTCGATAGAAGTTCAATAAAATTTCAGCTCAGCAGCAGTCTTGCATATACTTAAAGTTATGCCCATCAAACCTTTGATTCTTGACACAAAACACTTATAGATGAGTGTCTAACATGTTTAGGGCAGATAGTAACGGATCTTAACATAATCAAAACCATTAATTCATCATTCATATTCTGGATCGATCCTCAAATTAGAATTTTTTTAGGGTTTCTTTGATTGTTATTTCATGTGAGGTAATTATCATTTTTAAGTGACTTCTTTTTATTTCCATATGCGATTTACATATTGACAAAAACATCAAAATGGCAGCAAGAATCAAGCAAGAAAAGTGGATTGAATAAGGATGATATTGTTACCCTCGTGTGAACAAAAGAACAAGAAGACTAGATCGAAACACCAAGGTCGAACCACCAAAACTTCCACCCGATCACCCTTAATCATACTCTATGAATGGACTACCCAAGAGCCTACGAGCAAGACACCACGAACCTGGAACAACACACCTAGAAGTCACACGAAAACTTTCCCTTTGCTGCTGTGTTGATCGTACAGTATAGAGGAAAAAAAAAAGAGCAGCCGCTATTTTGGTCTTTTAGGGTTTCCTATGTGAAAGTATTTTCGGTATATGGAGGGAATTAAGAACCGTATGTTTTGCCTTGGGCTAAATAAGGATGGACCATATTTTGTGGGCTTGATATCAATCAAAATAAATGCATGATTTCTCTTTTATTTACTTGGGCCAAAATATTGACGATTAGTTCAGAAATCCTAGATGAAATTAAAATGATTTTATAAATATATTTAATTTAATTAATTATTATTTCGGATTATGTAAGCATATGTGTGAATTTATCATTTTTGGACATCCAAAATAATATAATGTTGTCCCAGAATTTATTTTGTTTCAGATATAGCTCGTTTTCAGAAGTTTTGGAATTGTTTCAGAATTTATAAGTTATTTAATTAGGTTTTATACTTTCAGGGGTAATTTAGTCATTTTACGGGTTATCTGAATTTCAGGTATTACAACTTCTTCCCCACTAACAAAAAAAATTTCGTCCTCGAAATTTGCAGAAAGCAGAAGGGAAAAAGAGAGCAGAAAACAAAACAAAGACATAACAGACTAAGACGAGAATTGAGGCGAAACGAAACAGAAACACAACTGACGGTGAACAGAAATATGAAAGATTCGTTTCTCATGACTCGAACTTGTAGATTCCAAAATTGTTTCAGATCCTCAGAACAGACATAATATACTGAATCCAGATCAAAAGAATAACATACCCAACATAATAGATGAAATCAGATTCTCTCGGAAGAGACAAAGAAATACATAGGATTTTGACAGATATGCCGTTCACAGAATTTGATTAGACAGATCAGATTTGAACATACAGAAAATAGATTATCGATGACATCAATGGCAGAAAGTTCTATAGCAGAAGCTAAGATTAGTATCAGATGTACAGAGGTCAGCAAAACGCATGACGAGAATCCAAACGTATCAATTCGCATAACGGTGGAAGCAGATTACGTGTATAGGTAGAATGAACTTAAAGTCTCACTAACACAGACGATCTCAAACAGTTATCAGAATTTCTAAAGCTTCTAAGGCACTTCTCGAAATATCCTATGCCCACAACAAGTGCACGTTATATGATGTAAGTATTATCACGTTGGCCAGACGTCATAATACTGGCATCATATAAATATGCCCTCATGATGGTCATACTTTATCTCAAGTCATGAACAGAACAGACTTATCTTAATCCACCTAGTCTTCCTACGGTCTCAGAGGTCATCAGAATCAAATACCATAACTAAGAAGAGAACAAATTACCCAAAAAAATTAACGGAAGTCCCAGAATGTCTATCAGAATTTGGTACATCAGATCATCCATCATTCGTCAAATTTCAGATAACAAAATCATCATCCGACATACGCAGATTGAACACAGAGCGGAATTACTGATAAGGAACCTAAATCATTCAAATGATTTATCATCAGGTAACAGAAATTTAGATAGGTCAAGCAGAAGTGAATCACATCATCCATAGCTTCATCCGTCACAGAATTTATTCGCTTCAGAATTCTCTTCTATTCAAGGTCATGATCTCAGTTCTATTCTCAAGTCTGCTTCTACTCTCAATTCATCTTAGTACAACTAAAATGAATAGAGAAGCAAGACTGCGAGTCTTGGACAGGTCTACTAGCCCAGTTCGGAATTCGCCAACTCAGATTGCTGTCGTCATCGGATGCTTGGTGGTGGTGTCTGCTACAATCTCTAAGTACCAAATCACATCTTTTCTTCCAGAACAAAGGTCATTCCATTTAATACCAAGATGGTCTACATGTTTCCTCGTTCGTCTCAGGGCACAACATGTTGTCATACTATGACAATTGTCCAGATACTCGTGAAAACATGATTCTTATTGGCCAATACTATTGGCATTATTTAAGACTCATAATGGTCACAATAAGTACGAAAATAGTTTTCATGAATCACTTCAGGGAAACGTCATATCCAAATCACATCATCCATCTTTACGAATAAACTGAATTACTTTACGGAAATTGCTCTCAGTTAGTCATCTCCCTTCTCAGGAGTTCTTGTGATTGCTTCTTCAGTCCTTCGATCATTAAATGAGGTTGTTCGATACAGAGTTCACAAGGATAGAATAATTTAATCATTTATACTCGGAAATGAAAAGTGATTACGGTTGAGATTACGGTTAGGTATTTAAAGGGAACACTGAGGTGAAACAAAATCATATCTCATCAGTTTCTTCAATATCTTAACTTCTATAACATCATGGGTCGTCAACCGAGATCGGTTCAGAGTCAATTCTACTTCTCAAACGGAAGGAAACTCAGAAGGTTCATCAGAAAATGCCAGAAAATTTGTACAACAAAACTTTCTAGGGGTGGGTACCAATAGGTGTCAGGAGAATTTGACAATCAAATGAGATCAGGGTAAATCTTTCCATAACAGTGATAAGCTTAACAGATTTAAGCGGTTCAAGGTTACTATAACAAAATAGGGTGGAGCAGATTGTTATATTTCAGATGCGGTAGTTTATGATAGCTGAAGAACCAGTCATTCAATAATCAAAAGATCTCCAAAATTAAGTATATCAATAGTAAACAGATCCGCAGAACGTATATGGTCACTTAACCAGACGGATAGTTCATATGTCAGAGTCAAGTACATGGTTCAGTATAGTGTGGGGATAGGTACGCGAACAGTTCAAGGTGTTGGAGTTTTTGGTTTAGCTTTTAGCATAAGTGACAGGTAGGGTGTACATCATTGATAATACGAACATCGTATAATTGCAGAAGTGAGACTTATGAGATATCGGATATCAGCATCATATGCTCAGTTAACAATTCCATGCAGAGATAGTATTTGCATCAAATCCTTCCAAAGGAAAACTGATTGGCAATTTAGATTCATCATTCAAGGGAGGGAATCAACTTCTATATCCAAGGTAACAAAAAAAATTACCAGAGTTCTTATAGGAGTGGTATGGATTTGCAAGACAGAAATAGTATCAGATGATACATTTATATTCAGCCCGGTAATGAATTTATAGAAGGTGTCAAACACTTTAAGGTTAAATGGTCTTCGGGATGGTCGGAAAGATATCAGACTGTTTATCCAACAGATCAGAAATGAAGGTCAAAATTGGGTAGTGGCAGCAAAAGTTTTACAGTCGATAATCATGGTAGGGGTTCAAAATTGTTTCAAATGCCGAAGGTGAGACATAGGAGGATAGTCGTCATCATTGAATGATCAATCAACTAATCTTTTATCAGGAGAAAAATCAAGGTTAATTATCAATGAAAACGGATCGACAAAGCAGATCTTTACCATTCAGAATAAGAGGGAGAACCCTTTATACTCGTGGTTAAACACCACAAGACTTCTCATGGGAATAGAGATGGTTAAGCAGAAATCAAATAGTGTCAGAAGATTCATAGATGATTTTTAGAAACGAGAAATAACTAACAGAATGTATCAAGTGTATCATCGTCATGGGGATTCTCAGATTTGCCCAAATAGGCATTAGAATGATTAACAGAAGGTTCAGAGGTCGGAGTTGAAATCGGAAGGCAAGGATCAAATAATGTCAGATAATTACTACGCAATTTCCAATGCTTCAGATTTTATCTAGGTTTCACTTCTTAGGTGGTTCAAGGCATAAGCTCCAAATTTTCAAATGTGATTTTAACCAAAAGCAAGACACGAATCAGAGTGGTGCGGAAGCAAGATACTTAAACAAATGACTTATAGTCTACCCATTCCTCACTGGTCAGAATTTAAGTTCCTATAGGGAAATCCTAAAGCAAAATTCTCAAAGGTTGTCCTACGAGCGCCTACAGTGGAAACTTAGTGACCCAGACTTCACAGGTCAAGGGTAAATGTATTACGAGTCGCAGCCTGTGATCTCTGATACCATAAATTGTAACACCCCAACCCGACAAGGGTAAAGATATCACAATAATGAATTCATATCAGATCAAAACAGAGCATACATCTACAGTAATACAAAAAAAATCTCAAAGGATTACAATTGAAATACTGAATTCTACAAGGTTACACTGAAACTTTCAAAACTAATTCTAAAACATAATGTCTTCCATCCAAATCTAATCCAGAACAGCTACCCAGCCTTCTAAGTCCAGAGGTACACTCTCACTCATTCCCAGCTTCCTACTAAAACCTGCCGCACACGAAAAGAAACGTGCGGCTGAGCTTAAAAAGCCCAGTGAACAGATATATAGATGACAGAAACAATAACGGATAGCAATACAGAAACAAATCAGAAATACAGATTATACAGATACTGAATTAAAGTGAAAGAATAGGAAAGGAATAAGGGTAAAAGAAAAGAAATGAGAAAGAGATAATGCACAAACCAGGTTAGGGAAATACAGAAATCCATCACGAGCCCAGAGATAACAGATAATATCATAACAGAATAATCATATAATAATCCAGAGGGGATGCCTCTCAAATAACAGATAATATGAGGGGTGACCTCATGTATCAAATCGGAGTGATCAGCTCCCAGATAATGTGAAAGACGTGTATCGCACACACCATCAGTCACCAGATATACATATATAACAGATAACATAAATATAAACAGCTTTCAGATAACAGATAACAGAATCAGAACTAGGATGCATCCATGCGCCCCCTGTGGCCAGAAACTCCTCAGAACACACCAGATAAAATAAATCAGGGACGGGACAGGTCATCACTCTCCTGCCCTAGAGTCATGCCATCGGTGCATCAATGACATGGACATGAAACCCTCATGCCTAGTGATTGGCTCGGATATCAGACTGTGGTCAAGGTCAGATGTCATATAATAAACAGAGTCACATCTAAGGGTTCATGGCAGAAGGGTCATGTCAACAATTCAGATTAAGATAATAATAAGGTTTAAATCAGAGTTTATCAGATTAATTTTAATATCAAAGCTTAAGTTCAGATTAAAAGGTTTATTTCCCAAAAGTCCAAAAGAGTAATCAAAGGTTAATAATTACAAGTTTATAGCAATAGTCCATTTCAGAAGTTCTTGTCAAAAGTTCATTTAAATCAATCCTTTAATAATGGTTTTCATGGAACTGATATTTCAAAATAGTTTTCATAAAAATGGTCTTCCAAAACTTTTAGTAACTTCCATTTCAAACGGTATAGCTTCTTTTTAAAATAGCTTTTAATAAAGGTTCAAAATCAATTAGGTTCAGATAAGGATTTAGCAGGTTAAGGTTTATACCAAAATTCAAATCAAAGTTTACACAGATATATCAGGTTAAGGTTCAGAACATGGTTCACAGATCAGATTCAATCAAGATTCACAAATTCAGGGTTCAGAACAAGAGATCAATCAGAGTTCAGGAAAAAGGTTCAGAATACAAGAATCATAGCAGAGGTTCAAACAAAGATTCAAGATAAACAGATCACCCAGAGATTCACAAACAGAGGGGAACATAGCAGTGGTATCGGAGATCCTAATAAAGAAAATGAAAACTGAAAGAAAAAGGGGATGAAAAACCCTTACTGAAAAAGGGCAGAATATCTGTACCTTATTAGCAAAGCAGAATAAGCAAAACGGACACAGAACAGAAATCAGGACTTCTCCTTCTTCACACCTAAAGAAGTAGAAGACGGAATTACTACGGATTCTAATTCAGATTATTCCTTTTAGTTTACCTTTCCATTTTAAGTAACTTTCTATTTTTAACAGGTTTCCAGAATTAACAGATTTCCATATTTAACCAGATATTGATATTACAGATTTAGTTAAGTCCTTAATTACAGAATATTATGGTATTAAGGTATCTTTTATCAAGTTATAAAACTTTAGGGTTAATTATGACAGATTTTCATAGTTCAGGGCTTAAACTGTAATTATTCTAAATTCAAAGGTATCACAATGAAAATACTTTACCTACTGATTTAAATATTTCTTTTATACAGAATGACACTTAATTCCTTCAAGTTTCACAATTTACAATTTGTACCCTTTAGTTATTAGAAAAGTAACCAAATAACACCTTTTAAAAGTTCTTTACACTTTAACAGTTTTTAAGTATGGACTGGGCCTGTTTAAAATAATTTATGAATCATATTATATCTTCGAAATAAAATTCACCAAAATTCACAGAGATACCTCAGTGCCCCTAGTATTTTACCAAATTTTTTCAGATTTTATTAACTAGTATAGGTACGAATGAAAAATCCATTTTCCAAACCTGTTCCAGATCCGGATCAATTAAAACACCCGAAAAGTAATTAATCCTCAGACCCATTTATAAAATTTATAAAAATCTAGAAAAATTCCAGTAACTAATAGACACATCAAATATTACTTAGTTCAAAGGAGACCTTCTAATTAGTTAGGGTTTGAAAATGAAAAATGGAAAACCCAGACTGTTTTTCCAGACTTACAAATCCAGTTAGACACTTAATTTTCCAAAAATCAAAAGGATGCCTTCCAGGCCTCTAAAAATTACAAGATAAATTCCTACAGAAAGCTATTTCATTAAATTAAATCCCAGACTCAAGACCCACCTACAAACACGTTAAAAATATTTTATATAGTCGATAGAAGTTCAATAAAATTTCAGCTCAGCAGCAGTCTTGCATATACTTAAAGTTATGCCCATCAAACCTTTGATTCTTGACACAAAACACTTATAGATGAGTGTCTAACATGTTTAGGGCAGATAATAACGGATCTTAACATAATCAAAACCATTAATTCATCATTCATATTCTGGATCGATCCTCAAATTAGAATTTTTTTAGGGTTTCTTTGATTGTTATTTCATGTGAGGTAATTATCATTTTTAAGTGACTTCTTTTTATTTTCATATGCGATTTACATATTGACAAAAACATCAAAATGGCAGCAAGAATCAAGCAAGAAAAGTGGATTGAATAAGGATGATATTGTTACCCTCGTGTGAACAAAAGAACAAGAAGACTAGATCGAAACACCAAGGTCGAACCACCAAAACTTCCACCCGATCACCCTTAATCATACTCTACGAATGGACTACCCAAGAGCCTACGAGCAAGACACCACGAACCAGGAACAACACACCTAGAAGTCACACGAAAACTTTCCCTTTGCTGCTGTGTTGATCGTACAGTATAGAGGGAAAAAAAAGAGCAGCCGCTATTTTGGTCTTTTAGGGTTTCCTATGTGAAAGTATTTTCGGTATATGGAGGGAATTAAGAACCGTATGTTTTGCCTTGGGCTAAATAAGGATGGACCATATTTTGTGGGCTTGATATCAATCAAAATAAATGCATGATTTCTCTTTTATTTACTTGGGCCAAAATATTGACGATTAGTTCTGAAATCCTAGATGAAATTAAAATGATTTTATAAATATATTTAATTTAATTAATTATTATTTCGGATTATGTAAGCATATGTGTGAATTTATCATTTTTGGACATCCAAAATAATATAATGTTGTCCCAGAATTTATTTTGTTTCAGATATAGCTCGTTTTCAGAAGTTTTGGAATTGTTTCAGAATTTATAAGTTATTTAATTAGGTTTTATACTTTCAGGGGTAATTTAGTCATTTTACGGGTTATCTGAATTTCAGGTATTACAACTTCTTCCCCACTAACAAAAAAAATTTCGTCCTCGAAATTTGCAGAAAGCAGAAGGGAAAAAGAGAGCAGAAAACAAAACAAAAACATAACAGACTAAGACGAGAATTGAGGCGAAACGAAACAGAAACACAACTGACGGTGAACAGAAATATGAAAGATTCGTTTCTCATGGCTCAAACTTGTAGATTCCAAAATTGTTTCAGATCCTCAGAACAGACATAATATACAGATTCCAGATCAAAAGAATAACATATCCAACACAATAGATGAAATCAGATTCTCTCGGAAGAGACAAAGAAATACATAGGATTTTGACAGATATGCCGTTCACAGAATTTGATTAGACAGATCAGATTTGAATATACAGAAAATAGATTATCGATGACATCAATGGCAGAAAGTTCTATAGCAGAAGCTAAGATTAGTATCAGATGTACAGAGGTCAGCAAAACGCATGACGAGAATCCAAACGTATCAATTCGCATAACGGTGGAAGCAGATTACGTGTATAGGTAGAATGAACTTAAAGTCTCACTAACACAGACGATCTCAAACAGTTATCAGAATTTCTAAAGCTTCTAAGGCACTTCTCGAAATATCCTATGCCCACAACAAGTGCACGTTATATGATGTAAGTATTATCACGTTGGCCAGACGTCATAATACTGGCATCATATAAATATGCCCTCATGATGGTCATACTTTATCTCAAGTCATGAACAGAACAGACTTATCTTAATCCACCTAGTCTTCCTACGGTCTCAGAGGTCATCAGAATCAAATACCATAACTAAGAAGAGAACAAATTACCCAAAAAAATTAACGGAAGTCCCAGAATGTCTATCAGAATTTGGTACATCAGGTCATCCATCATTCGTCAAATTTCAGATAACAAAATCATCATCCGACATACGCAGATTGAACACAGAGCGGAATTACTGATAAGGAACCTAAATCATTCAAATGATTTATCATCAGGTAACAGAAATTTAGATAGGTCAAGCAGAAGTGAATCACATCATCCATAGCTTCATCCGTCACAGAATTTATTCGCTTCAGAATTCTCTTCTATTCAAGGTCATGATCTCAGTTCTATTCTCAAGTCTGCTTCTACTCTCAATTCATCTTAGTACAACTAAAATGAATAGAGAAGCAAGACTGCGAGTCTTGGACAGGTCTACTAGCCCAGTTCGGAATTCACCAACTCAGATTGCTGTCGTCATCGGATGCTTGGTGGTGGTGTCTGCTACAATCTCTAAGTGCCAAATCACATCTTTTCTTCCAGAACAAAGGTCATTCCATTTAATACCAAGATGGTCTACATGTTTCCTCGTTCGTCTCAGGGCACAACATGTTGTCATACTATGACAATTGTCCAGATACTCGTGAAAACATGATTCTTATTGGCCAATACTATTGGCATTATTTAAGACTCATAATGGTCACAATAAGTACGAAAATAGTTTTCATGAATCACTTCAGGGAAACGTCATATCCAAATCACATCATCCATCTTTACGAATAAACTGAATTACTTTACGGAAATTGCTCTCAGTTAGTCATCTCCCTTCTCAGGAGTTCTTGTGATTGCTTCTTCAGTCCTTCGATCATTAAATGAGGTTGTTCGATACAGAGTTCACAAGGATAGAATAATTTAATCATTTATACTCGGAAATGAAAAGTGATTACGGTTGAGATTACGGTTAGGTATTTAAAGGGAACACTGAGGTGAAACAAAATCATATCTCATCAGTTTCTTCAATATCTTAACTTCTATAACATCATGGGTCGTCAACCGAGATCGGTTCAGAGTCAATTCTACTTCTCAAACGGAAGGAAACTCAGAAGGTTCATCAGAAAATGCCAGAAAATTTGTACAACAAAACTTTCTAGGGGTGGGTACCAATAGGTGTCAGGAGAATTTGACAATCAAATGAGATCAGGGTAAATCTTTCCATAACAGTGATAAGCTTAACAGATTTAAGCGGTTCAAGGTTACTATAACAAAATAGGGTGGAGCAGATTGTTATATTTCAGATGCGGTAGTTTATGATAGCTGAAGAACCAGTCATTCAATAATCAAAAGATCTCCAAAATTAAGTATATCAATAGTAAACAGATCCGCAGAACGTATATGGTCACTTAACCAGACGGATAGTTCATATGTCAGAGTCAAGTACATGGTTCAGTATAGTGTGGGGATAGGTACGCGAACAGTTCAAGGTGTTGGAGTTTTTGGTTTAGCTTTTAGCATAAGTGACAGGTAGGGTGTACATCATTGATAATACGAACATCGTATAATTGCAGAAGTGAGACTTATGAGATATCGGATATCAGCATCATATGCTCAGTTAACAATTCCATGCAGAGATAGTATTTGCATCAAATCCTTCCAAAGGAAAACTGATTGGCAATTTAGATTCATCATTCAAGGGAGGGAATCAACTTCTATATCCAAGGTAACAAAAAAAATTACCAGAGTTCTTATAGGAGTGGTATGGATTTGCAAGACAGAAATAGTATCAGATGATACATTTATATTCAGCCCGGTAATGAATTTATAGAAGGTGTCAAACACTTTAAGGTTAAATGGTCTTCGGGATGGTCGGAAAGATATCAGACTGTTTATCCAACAGATCAGAAATGAAGGTCAAAATTGGGTAGTGGCAGCAAAAGTTTTACAGTCGATAATCATGGTAGGGGTTCAAAATTGTTTCAAATGCCGAAGGTGAGACATAGGAGGATAGTCGTCATCATTGAATGATCAATCAACTAATCTTTTATCAGGAGAAAAATCAAGGTTAATTATCAATGAAAACGGATCGACAAAGCAGATCTTTACCATTCAGAATAAGAGGGAGAACCCTTTATACTCGTGGTTAAACACCACAAGACTTCTCATGGGAATAGAGATGGTTAAGCAGAAATCAAATAGTGTCAGAAGATTCATAGATGATTTTTAGAAACGAGAAATAACTAACAGAATGTATCAAGTGTATCATCGTCATGGGGATTCTCAGATTTGCCCAAATAGGCATTAGAATGATTAACAGAAGGTTCAGAGGTCGGAGTTGAAATCGGAAGGCAAGGATCAAATAATGTCAGATAATTACTACGCAATTTCCAATGCTTCAGATTTTATCTAGGTTTCACTTCTTAGGTGGTTCAAGGCATAAGCTCCAAATTTTCAAATGTGATTTTAACCAAAAGCAAGACACGAATCAGAGTGGTGCGGAAGCAAGATACTTAAACAAATGACTTATAGTCTACCCATTCCTCACTGGTCAGAATTTAAGTTCCTATAGGGAAATCCTAAAGCAAAATTCTCAAAGGTTGTCCTACGAGCGCCTACAGTGGAAACTTAGTGACCCAGACTTCACAGGTCAAGGGTAAATGTATTACGAGTCGCAGCCTGTGATCTCTGATACCATAAATTGTAACACCCCAACCCGACAAGGGTAAAGATATCACAATAATGGATTCATATCAGATCAAAACAGAGCATACATCTACAGTAATACAAAAAAAATCTCAAAGGATTACAATTGAAATACTGAATTCTACAAGGTTACAATGAAACTTTCAAAACTAATTCTAAAACATAATGTCTTCCATCCAAATCTAATCCAGAACAGCTACCCAGCCTTCTAAGTCCAGAGGTACACTCTCACTCATTCCCAGCTTCCTACTAAAACCTGCCGCACACGAAAAGAAACGTGCGGCTGAGCTTAAAAAGCCCAGTGAACAGATATATAGATGACAGAAACAATAACGGATAGCAATACAGAAACAAATCAGAAATACAGATTATACAGATACTGAATTAAAGTGAAAGAATAGGAAAGGAATAAGGGTAAAAGAAAAGAAATGAGAAAGAGATAATGCACAAACCAGGTTAGGGAAATACAGAAATCCATCACGAGCCCAGAGATAACAGATAATATCATAACAGAATAATCATATAATAATCCAGAGGGGATGCCTCTCAAATAACAGATAATATGAGGGGTGACCTCATGTATCAAATCGGAGTGATCAGCTCCCAGATAATGTGAAAGACGTGTATCGCACACACCATCAGTCACCAGATATACATATATAACAGATAACATAAATATAAACAGCTTTCAGATAACAGATAACAGAATCAGAACTAGGATGCATCCATGCGCCCCCTGTGGCCAGAAACTCCTCAGAACACACCAGATAAAATAAATCAGGGACGGGACAGGTCATCACTCTCCTGCCCTAGAGTCATGCCATCGGTGCATCAATGACATGGACATGAAACCCTCATGCCTAGTGATTGGCTCGGATATCAGACTGTGGTCAAGGTCAGATGTCATATAATAAACAGAGTCACATCTAAGGGTTCATGGCAGAAGGGTCATGTCAACAATTCAGATTAAGATAATAATAAGGTTTAAATCAGAGTTTATCAGATTAATTTTAATATCAAAGCTTAAGTTCAGATTAAAAGGTTTATTTCCCAAAAGTCCAAAAGAGTAATCAAAGGTTAATAATTACAAGTTTATAGCAATAGTCCATTTCAGAAGTTCTTGTCAAAAGTTCATTTAAATCAATCCTTTAATAATGGTTTTCATGGAACTGATATTTCAAAATAGTTTTCATAAAAATGGTCTTCCAAAACTTTTAGTAACTTCCATTTCAAACGGTATAGCTTCTTTTTAAAATAGCTTTTAATAAAGGTTCAAAATCAATTAGGTTCAGATAAGGATTTAGCAGGTTAAGGTTTATACCAAAATTCAAATCAAAGTTTACACAGATATATCAGGTTAAGGTTCAGAACATGGTTCACAGATCAGATTCAATCAAGATTCACAAATTCAGGGTTCAGAACAAGAGATCAATCAGAGTTCAGGAAAAAGGTTCAGAATACAAGAATCATAGCAGAGGTTCAAACAAAGATTCAAGATAAACAGATCACCCAGAGATTCACAAACAGAGGGGAACATAGCAGTGGTATCGGAGATCCTAATAAAGAAAATGAAAACTGAAAGAAAAAGGGGATGAAAAACCCTTACTGAAAAAGGGCAGAATATCTGTACCTTATTAGCAAAGCAGAATAAGCAAAACGGACACAGAACAGAAATCAGGACTTCTCCTTCTTCACACCTAAAGAAGTAGAAGACGGAATTACTACGGATTCTAATTCAGATTATTCCTTTTAGTTTACCTTTCCATTTTAAGTAACTTTCTATTTTTAACAGGTTTCCAGAATTAACAGATTTCCATATTTAACCAGATATTGATATTACAGATTTAGTTAAGTCCTTAATTACAGAATATTATGGTATTAAGGTATCTTTTATCAAGTTATAAAACTTTAGGGTTAATTATGACAGATTTTCATAGTTCAGGGCTTAAACTGTAATTATTCTAAATTCAAAGGTATCACAATGAAAATACTTTACCTACTGATTTAAATATTTCTTTTATACAGAATGACACTTAATTCCTTCAAGTTTCACAATTTACAATTTGTACCCTTTAGTTATTAGAAAAGTAACCAAATAACACCTTTTAAAAGTTCTTTACACTTTAACAGTTTTTAAGTATGGACTGGGCCTGTTTAAAATAATTTATGAATCATATTATATCTTCGAAATAAAATTCACCAAAATTCACAGAGATACCTCAGTGCCCCTAGTATTTTACCAAATTTTTTCAGATTTTATTAACTAGTATAGGTACAAATGAAAAATCCATTTTCCAAACCTGTTCCAGATCCGGATCAATTAAAACACCCGAAAAGTAATTAATCCTCAGACCCATTTATAAAATTTATAAAAATCTAGAAAAATTCCAGTAACTAATAGACACATCAAATATTACTTAGTTCAAAGGAGACCTTCTAATTAGTTACGGTTTGAAAATGAAAAATGGAAAACCCAGACTGTTTTTCCAGACTTACAAATCCAGTTAGACACTTAATTTTCCAAAAATCAAAAGGAGGCCTTCCAGGCCTCTAAAAATTACAAGATAAATTCCTACAGAAAGCTATTTCATTAAATTAAATCCCAGACTCAAGACCCACCTACAAACACGCTAAAAATATTTTATATAGTCGATAGAAGTTCAATAAAATTTCAGCTCAGCAGCAGTCTTGCATATACTTAAAGTTATGCCCATCAAACCTTTGATTCTTGACACAAAACACTTATAGATGAGTGTCTAACATGTTTAGGGCAGATAATAACAGATCTTAACATAATCAAAACCATTAATTCATCATTCATATTCTGGATCGATCCTCAAATTAGAATTTTTTTAGGGTTTCTTTGATTGTTATTTCATGTGAGGTAATTATCATTTTTAAGTGACTTCTTTTTATTTCCATATGCGATTTACATATTGACAAAAACATCAAAATGGCAGCAAGAATCAAGCAAGAAAAGTGGATTGAATAAGGATGATATTGTTACCCTCGTGTGAACAAAAGAACAAGAAGACTAGATCGAAACACCAAGGTCGAACCACCAAAACTTCCACCCGATCACCCTTAATCATACTCTACGAATGGACTACCCAAGAGCCTACGAGCAAGACACCACGAACCAGGAACAACACACCTAGAAGTCACACGAAAACTTTCCCTTTGCTGCTGTGTTGATCGTACAGTATAGAGGAAAAAAAAAGAGCAGCCGCTATTTTGGTCTTTTAGGGTTTCCTATGTGAAAGTATTTTCGGTATATGGAGGGAATTAAGAACCGTATGTTTTGCCTTGGGCTAAATAAGGATGGACCATATTTTGTGGGCTTGATATCAATCAAAATAAATGCATGATTTCTCTTTTATTTACTTGGGCCAAAATATTGACGATTAGTTCAGAAATCCTAGATGAAATTAAAATGATTTTATAAATATATTTAATTTAATTAATTATTATTTCGGATTATGTAAGCATATGTGTGAATTTATCATTTTTTGACATCCAAAATAATATAATGTTGTCCCAGAATTATTTTGTTTCAGATATAGCTCGTTTTCAGAAGTTTTGGAATTGTTTCAGAATTTATAAGTTATTTAATTAGGTTTTATACTTTCAGGGGTAATTTAGTCATTTTACGGGTTATCTGAATTTCAGGTATTACAATCATCAACTGAATTCGTCGGACTCGTAACCCACATACAATCGCTAGTCTGCCACCTAATAACTGATAAGGTTTCTTTGTTGTAGATCTAAATAAATTTATATTTTTAGTCTTAAGATATGTTTGTTTAAGATCTAATAATTCAATTTTGAGGTTTAATTTTTGACTTTTTATTGTTTCAGGTGTTGTTAACATGGACATGGACTTGATGAGCCTCCAACTTGTAGATCCTGTTCTATTTTTTCCTTTCTCACTTTGTTGATGTAAAAATATGGGTTTAGTTTTTTTTATAAATATACATAGATACCCAAACGAAATTAGACATAAACTATCAATTTATGTAAAAATGTTGATTATTGATATAATATGGGTTGTTTTTTAATTTATGGGTTTTAGTACTTGGTTGTTTAAAAAGAGACTTAGATGATAGAATGATCATTTTGAGACTTGATGTAATAATCAAATTGTTCTTGAGGATTGAGGATTGTTCATCTGGTAAATGGTAATTCATTTGTGGCAAGTGGTTCCGTACTATCTTTTTGATAACTCACAAACAAGTAAATTACAATAAAATATAATATATAAACTTATTTTTTATTGTTAGATTTTTTATAGCGGTTGCTCTACACCGTTGTATAAAGGTCTATATAAACTTATTTATATTTGTTAGAGGTCTATTTTTTATAGCGGTTCAAACCCGTTTTAAATAATCAACTCATCTTTTAAAACACTCTATTATAAAACGGTTAAATACCGCTTTAAAAAACCTCTTTTAACCGTTTCAATAAATACGTTTTGTACTAGTGTAACTCTATTGTTAAGTTCACATACATATTAATACATTACATAAATAAATACACAACATATCCATTTACAAAACTTGAAAAAAAAAAAAAAAAAGAAAAAAAAAGCCCATTTCGTATATAAAACACAAAGGGCGAAAGTGTGTGTGTGTGTGTGTATATATATATATATATATATATATATATATATATATATATATATATATATATATATATATATATATATATATATATTACACAAACACCCCTTAACGCAGTGTTAAGGGTTTAACGTTGCCCCTTAACGCTGCGTTAACGCAGGGCACTCCCAACCCTTAACTCGAGTTTAACACACCCAAAATTGCCTTTAACGCACTAGGTGCGTTACCGTTGGGTATGCTCTTAGGCTGGCTGTATTCCTCATCCATCAAAACATCTTTATTCAATGTTACTTCATCGCCAGATTTTTCTCCTTCAATCTCACTTGCATCACTCTTTTCCTTTTAAGTTCAGTCACCACCATGGCCGAACAAAGCAATTTTGCTCCACCATCAAACATGAGTTTGAAGGTGAGTGATTAAAGTCATGATATAATATACCACATCGCATGTGTTTGTGTGTTAGTGTGTTTTATTTAATCGTATGTTTAAAAAAATATTATGTACGACTGTATTGAGGTTTCACCACACCGAATGACAAAACAATTAGAGATTTCACCAAACCAATATTTAACTGTATAGAGGTTTCACCACACCGAATCACTTTCATTTTTGTCAACCTCTCAGCATAAGTCACTTCAGCTAATTTTGACCACATTGACCCTTGGTAACCCGTGATACCACTGTTGTAGATTACTTAAAAACTCAAAAAATGATACTTGAGCTCCTCAAAAGAAATGGCGAGGAAATGACCTCTGATTTCTAACCTCCACAGCGGCCACTGATATTTAAGCATAACAATAGGTAAGTTAAGATTTTCACGTATCATCTTTGCTGTATTAGTGACTTTGGAAAGAAACGTCTGACTGCATCACCCTAAAGAAGAAAAACAAAACACCATCGTTAGGAACATGCATGTACATGAAAGCTCAGGCTTTCTTTAACTAAAACGCTATATTTTTCTATAACTAAATAATGAGCCTCTGAGTGTTTTTGTTAAGAATTTCACCTATCCTTCTGCATGCTCTTACAAACAATTATTGCCTGCTCCACCATTCTAGATATTTTAAACGCATCAAGCAATATGTTGTAAGCTTTTTTGCATTGGCCTAAAACAAAAACAAAAATGAAAGACAAATGTTAGGAACACAGTTCAATTAAACTGTCTTAATACCAGTAAAATGATATAGCCATTAGAGGTTCGAGATATTAATATTAGCAAAACTAAAGTAAAAGACATGGTATAGTTTAGCCGTGGCTTAACTATGAGAATGAAACACACCTTACACCTGTATGTAGCATCTCTTAAAAAACAGCCAGTGCTTCTTCTTCCCTTCGAGCTTTCCTATGCACTAATGAGTAGGGCATAGGCAGGTTTCACATTTAGGAGACCTTGATTCTCAAAAAGATCGTAAAAACACGTGTATTAATTTCCATCATCGAATAAAAAATGTTGTTGGAAGTTGTTTTCACAAAAAGAATAATCACTTGCTTTTTAAGTATACCAATCAAGCATTTTATCAAACATTGGACGTACATCAAGTAATCGTTGGTACTGATAATAAATTTTTCGCCAATTTCACATGAAAGAAAAATTCAAACCAAATATCCAATAAGTGCTTTAACACGAAATGTGAAAGATATTATATCTACCTCTCGCATATAAAATGATCCTGCCTATGACGCCAGGATAAGGAATGAATCTCCTAAAGATAAATTTTAACATACGGAGTTGAATCAGAGATGTATGTATACGAATGTAGAAATCAACTATCAAAACCCAACAACTCTATTATAGAGAAAATAAGAAGCATGAAATTGTAAAGGCAAAGGAAATAAAGATAGAGAAGTTAGCTCATGAAGAAAAGGCAGATGGTTAATGGATACTTTTACCTTTGTTCCTTGTGTAACACCCCCGTTTTTGATATTCGCAGCGGAAATATAAGTTGGGGTATTACTTCAAGTATCTCAGTCATGAGAATTGAAAACGACTCGAAAAGAGACGTTTTAAATAAAATTGTTATCATTCATTTATTAAATCAGAGTTACATGATATAGGTCCCAGAGGGAGGTTCGGAAATACGTTATAAAAGTTATATTAATTATTTGAATGATAACAAATTGACACCCTTTTATTAAAAGTAAGTCCACAGCCACTCCGTGCCAAAATCATGCTTCTAGTTACCTGAGATAAAACACGCTAAAAGTCAACACAAAGGTTGAGTGAATCCATAGCGTTTTAAGTTATAATCAATTTGAACACAAGCTAAGTAAAAAGTAAATTGGAAATATCATAGTTCGGAATATTGCACTAAGCCTCATGAAACGCAATGCGTTGACAGTGTCCAGGTTTTACAAACATAATTAAATGAAAGTAGTCTTGCCCCCCGAGTAGGAGTCTGCCAAAAACTCTTTATAGAAATCAAATATAATGCATCTGCCTAATCGGCTACCCCTAAGGATATCCATCCGGTTAGTACAAATGGGTCGTCAGGTCAATAGATATATTCACTATATTCGCGCTCACCCTGCGGGTGACTAATGGTGCATGATATGAGGGTCTTTTTAAATATAAATAGGCAATAGTTAACTTAGGCAACAACAATCAGGAAAAGCATACAAGAAAATACTTGTGTTCGGTTTAGTAGCATGTATCTCCCCAAAAGTTTGGAAAATGTATAAAGAAAAGTGAGACTATAAACTCACCTTGATAGTCTGGATGAAAAACAAAGTTAAACAAAGTTGATAAACGTCTCCGGCACGTAACCTGATTTGTTATGTCAAGTTTCAGTAATTGCGTTCAAATATATATAAGTTTTAGTGTTTGTTTCGTAACGTTTTTGGTTGTTGATTAAATGTTAATTTGAGACAACAGGAAGTCTCTCCAAAAGTTATAAGATTTTATCTTATTCCAAATTTTATGTTTTTGTTCCGTTGGTTCGTTAAATATATATCTCGTTTATTCGTCATCTAAGAAAACGTATTTCGTTTATTAATCAAATCAAATTTTATATACATATACATAATAATAATAAATATAATAATAATAAACATCGGCATAACATGGTACGTGATGTTCTTGTTGACATATGCTCTCGATCTGGGGTTTCAGTTCGTAACGAGGTTGACATTGGACTTTGTGGCGAAAGAGACAAATCTTTACGTCCTGCTGATGTGTTGCTCTACTCGTGGGATGAAGGTCTTGATGTATGTGTTGATTTGACTGGATCATCGCCCTTGACGCAAACTGGTATGGTTGATTTTGTGCCGGGTCGTGTGGTAATTGAGGCTGCACAACGTAAACGCGTCAAGTATGAGGCTAAGTGCGCAGATATGGGATATGGTTTCCTTCCCTTCTCTTTCTCTTCTTTTGGGGAACTTGAAAAGGACGCTGTGACTTTATAGAAGCGTATTCGAAAGTTTTCGATGACTCAAGACATTGGAGCACGTGCCGCTGCTCATATATTTAGTAGGATTAGCTTTTCTATAGCTAGAGGAGTGGGAGCCTAATTAGTATCTCGGCTCCCTACTAACTTCTTGAAAATCCTACTTGTTTCTAATAAAGTGATTATTTAAAAAAAAAAAATAATAAATAAATAAATAATAATAATAATAATAATAATAATAATAATAATAATAATAATAATAATAATAATAATAATAATTATTATTATTATTATTATTATTATTATTATTATTATTATTATTATTATAAAAAATGTTACGCTTTTTCCCCTAAAGTTTCACATATTGACAATTTATACCCTTGAATTTTCGCAAAATGACAATTTTTACCCCTCAACTTTATGAAATTACAATTTTTTACCCTTCAACTTTGGTCAAATGACAGTTTATACCCTTGTAGTTTTGAAATTGACACTTTTTACCCCTGAGTTTCAAATCGACAGCAAATCAAGTCCTTGTTATAAATCTAATTAAGGCTTTGGCAGAAAATACCCTTGAGACTCCCAAGGCGTTAGACCCGACGTCCTTATTTTTCTAAAATACGTTATATGTTACGGAAAAAGGCAAAACTTTTTACGACTCTTTGGTACACTTTATTTGCAACTTATAAATAGCTTATTGGTAGCTTATGGGCTGTTCATTCGAGTTTATGAGGCTCGAATGAATTATTTTGTTATGCGTTCGAGTGGCAGAAAACAAGCGGAAAAGAAAAGTGAATATCTTGATGAAAACTCGACCTTTTTACTCCGTTCTTTTTCCTATAGTTAGACAGCTAGGTGATCTTGGTTTTTACAAAAATCTGGAATTTTTGGTGGTCGTTTGATAGGCGAAACTGGGGTTCAAAGTTGGTGGTCTGGTGGAGTTGTGCGACAGAAAATAGAAAAAGAAAATGAATCGAGTTTTGATACTTAAGCTTATGGACGAATATTTTTAGCATGTTTACAGTATAATTATCATACTTAAGCTTCCTTAACATGTTTTAAATGATGTCTTGATTTATTTCAAAAGAATATATATATATATATATATATATATATATATATATATATATATATATATATATATATATATATATATATATATATATATATATATATATATATATATAAGGGTGCGTTTGTTTGTTCGACAAAGAAAAGAAAAAGAAAAAGAAATTTTAGTTTTTGATTATGTTGTTCATTAAGGATTATTTAACATCATTTTTAAGTATATTTGAGGGTTATAATAGTATTGAAATAGCCTAGAAACACTTTACTTCGATCATTAGTCGATTAGGGTTATATGGGTCGATTTGGCCTCTAGATGGAATACCATAGTTTCTCTTCTTTCTTAAGCTTTCCAAAGATCTTTCTTAGCTTCTATAGGGCTGTTGAATCAGTAGAGGATAAGGGTATATTTATTTTTGGATGTGTTCGAATGGTATCAAAATAAGATGTGAGATGTGGTTTGCTATTTATAGATCGAAAGGAGTTAGGGTTTTGGAAAGTGTTAGGTCATTATGTTAGGGTGAGGAGGTACAAGGAGGTGTGTCAAACTCCTATTGGATCCATGTGTAAGGAGGAGGGGGTGGTCGTGGCTTATATGGGAGGTGATGATGTGTTTGTTTTGGAACCAAAGAAGTTAACTACTTAGCTATCATTCTAGAAACATGGCTTATGTGTAGGATTTTAGGTCATAGAAAGGAGCTTATGGTGGGTATGATACTTAGGAGCTTGTCAAGAATTTTTCTAGTTAAGGTTTACTAGAATTCGAACTAGGGTTTTAAGATATGGTTTGAATGGCTCTAAGATGTGGTACCATGGGCTATATAGTGTGGTACTTAAGGTTTAAGGATGGTAACTAGTTAGTTTTAAGGGTTAACTTAATTATTTGTTAAATAGAAACTATTTATAGTTTACTTTAAATAAAACATATGTCGAATTTAGGTATTTAGGAAAAAGTAATCATGTTGTGCTTTATGGAGTTGTACTATGGGCTTGATAGAGTTGTACCAAGGGTTTAGAAATATAGAAAATATAATTTTAAGGTTTTCTTAAGTTATGTAAATTATATGTTGTTTTTATTATGTTTAAAAGTATATAAATGAAATTTTAGATTTTTATGCTTTAATCACTTGTACATTAGCTTAGGTGGGTTGTACTAGGAGTTTAGAAATATAGAAAATATATTGTTAGGATTTTCTTAAGTTATAGTAGTTATTTATTAAATTTAAATGTATATAAATGAGATTTTTGGGTTCTGTGCATTAGGCACTTGTACACTAGGTTTAGAGATTTGTACTTATAATTAATGAGTTTAGGTAAATTTATTTTTAAGGCTTATGTATGAAAGACTTGTAATTTGTGCTTTAAAATAAATATATTTAGGGTTTTAATAAGGTTTTTATAAATATTTGGTTTTTTATGGATAAAAGACTTGTACTTTGTTTTGAAAAACTTGTACATTTTATATTTTGTAAAAATCTTGCATAAATAAATTAGGGTTTGTGATTTTTAATACATAAAATCATAGTTTTCATGAAATTAGGGTTTTATCGGGAGTTAAAACGGAATTAGGGTTTTTGTGCTTTAGATGCTTGATGAACTCAAATAAGTACATTTTATTACTATCATTTATCCTATTAATTTGACTTGTTTTATTATATTATGTATGAGAATTGATACTTAATCGTTTACTTTTGTAATTCTCAGGTCAAAACAAGCATTTGGTGAAACTTGGCGATTTTGGACTAATTATGGAGCAAAACAAGCAAGAAGTTAAGAGTCTACTGAAATATACAAGATCATGACAAATCTGCTCCAGATGCGCCGCATCTCACTTATTACATACGGCGCATCACTATCAAGATTTCACAAGATATTATCCAAGACGGCAAAGGACATGCGCCGCATCCAAGAATGAAGATACGCCGCATCTTCTGGCGGTGTACGAATATTCCTGAATATATTAATCTTGGACCCCACGCGAAGTTAAGTCAATGCGCCGCATCTACTTATTAGATGCGCCGCATCTTACCCTCTGACAGAAACTATAAATACCCCGCAGTCAGACGAAGAAAAGAGTTCGGCAGTTTTACAAGACCGAAGTACAGAAACCCTAAGGCCGAACTCAGATGATTAGGAAGCACAAGACACACCCGAACGAAGATACAAGAGCTGTAAGAAGGTCCTGCATGTATTTAATTCATTAAGTAGTTTTGTTTTATTGTGTTAGTAAACTTTAATTCATCAGGATTGGTGGCTTGTGTAATGTGAGGAGAAAGATTGCACTCCCTTAAAACTGCTTTCCCATCAATTAAAGTTTATATGTTGATGTCTTTGGTTACTACTTATTAGTGCATTGATAACCTCTGTGTTTATTAGTGGCCTGCGCATTTGACTACGGAAGAGAATGTGGCTCCCACGGTTGTTACTAAATTGATCACTTAGGAATAACTTTTAGACATAAGTAATCATTAAGGGATTTCTCGCCGATAAGATTAGGACCAACGAGAAAGGGTTAACTACATACACTTCATATAAAACTATCAATAAAACAAGTGACAATCTACTTAATCATCAGGACAGGTCTTCTTATTGTCTCGAGTATTTATCTGTGTACGTGCGTGCCTATCGCTGATTCGTGCTCATTAGTTTAGTTTATTATTTAATTGCAACCTAAACGTGCCAGTCTCTCAGGCTGAACCCCCTTGCGTTAGATTAGGTTGTATAGCTAACTTAGAATATTAAAATACTAATTAGAATAACTAGATAATACGTTCCACTCTTAGTGATCGACACTCTACTTACCATTATATTCATACTGACCGGGTACACTGCTCGTTAAGTGTGTGTGTTATTGATAAGTCAGCTAAATATAAATTTAAAACTTGAGTAGGCATTAATACTGCTAAACCGCAACGACACATCGCACGCATCAATGCTTATACCTTAGTTTGTATGAATTGTATGTTTAATATTTTTAGGGTTTTGTTACTTACATCCGTTATTATAATAGTTTAGGGTTTTATAGAAACTCAAATAGGTAAGATATGTTTAGTTTCAAACGTACGTTAACGAATTAACGTAAAGTGGCAAATGGAATTATCGTAATGTTTTATATGAAAATGTTAATGTAAAGTAAACATTAAGTACGTTAGGTTGGTCTGCGTGGGAGCACGTTTATCGAGGATGTGAGATACGTCACATTAGATAATATTTATGATCATATAATAATAAATAAATAAAAAATATACGTAGAAAAAGGATAAGTATAGTTTATTATATGGTGGAATTTTACCAGTGGTTACAGTATCTCCCGGTTGAAGGAAATCTCGTCCCGAGATTCAATCTATGTTGGTCGATGAGTTGGGAAAATGTTGTAGGTATACTATCCGTACTTGATTTTCTTTCTTAGGGTTCTAGCAAATCTTAATTATAGATTCAGCACATGATCTGAATAAAATCTAAGATTCTGTCTTATCCAGATAAAGGGAAATGGTACAACGATTTGATTGATGATATAAATTTGATGTGCTTAAAATGTCTGAAGTTCAAAAATAATATTATATATAATATTATCTTGTTTCTATGTTATTTAAATCCAATATTATCGTTTCGTTATCAGTCCTTGGTTATATTTCTTAGTCTAAAGGGTTGTCTAGGAATTTCCATTTGGTACTTAAGGAAATGTAATTTCATTAGTTTTATCTCTACTGGATTGAATAAATTTGAATATTTTGTCACCTAATAAATCCAATGACTGTGAATAGTAACTTTTAACGGTCGTGAACAGTGTTTTAACGGCTAATTTTTCCACTTATAAATATCCCATTTTTAATCCTCATTCTCCCATCACTAAATCCTCTTATTAAAACCTTAAAATGCCGCATCCTTTCACAATCTTAACGGTCGTTTATGTCATTCTTGGAGTTATCTATTTGGCGTACGTTCCTAAGGAAGATTACGCATTCACGTTTTACGTTTTTTCAACTCTTATGCCATTCGGGTTCCTTGCTATCGGTGTTGACAAATTATGGGGGTAATGGTCTTACGTTATTTCTATATAATCCTTAATAAAATTTGTTTGTCTTTATGTTTAAGATCTAAGTTTGGTACCGTACCTAATGTTTCGTTGGTATCTATTGAATAGGATAATCAAGACGATTCATCCAGTGATTACTCTTGCTATCGTGGTGTTGGTGGGAGTCCTTGTTGTTATGGCGGGTCAACCTATTAGTGATTCTCTTCCCTACCTTGGAATCATTGTAACACTAGTACTTCCAATGCTAGTTATCTCGTTATGTATTAATTTTCATGGATTCTAAATAAAATTTTGTACTATGTTGTGAATTCTTAGTGGGTTCCCTATATATTTTTGTAAAAATCGTCAAATTCTTAGTTTTACTTATTCGCCTACATGGAAATCGACTTGGGTAAACTTTTAATAAGTGGGCTTTTAGAAAGTCCAATAAGCCATCTTAAATAAGCTATCCAATAAGCCCTCTATATCTATTTTTAGAATTCCCTCACGAGCCCAAGTTAAGGCCCAAAATCATTTTTAACCCAACGGATTATTTATTTCTTAATGGGCCGGATTATATTGTTTTAAAAGCCCATTTACGTAAAAATAAACCAAATGTGTTATAAGCAGTTGATAAACACTTCAATAAGTTTGTCAAGTCTCGGAAATATTTTTCCTATAAATTTTACACCAAAAGGGGACCATTTTCGCAAACAATTTCAAAATCAGGGACTAAGGTTGTCCATATCGAAAAAATAGGACATAAAGTGAAATTTTGGTATCTTTGGGGCAAAATAGTAACTTTGATGTCTAAAATAACCTTTTGAAAATGAAAAATGATTTGTATGCCTAAAACCTAGACCTAAAATTAGACCTAAAGATGTGATTGGTGCATTTAAAAAATTAATTGGTGGGAAATGATGAAAGAGAAAAAGTGCATGACACTTGTCAAAAAATGAATGGTGTAGGTCTATTAGTAGGTCTAAATATCATAACTCTTTTAAAATTTTAGGACTATATATACATTTTAAGGTCAAACAATGCAATAGGTGTAGACATATTTTTAGTCAAAAGTGAGGTTTTTATGAACAATTTATTTTATTTCAATATTTTGCTTTTGAATGAATATTGTTATTAGGAGATCTTGAAAAGATAATTGTTCTAACTATGACATGATTCTTCCTAAATTAGATATAGTTGATCAGGCTATGTATAATTGAGGATCGAAATGATGTGATATTTAGTTTAGTTGCTGTGTTTTTTTTTTTCTTTTTTTTTTCAAAAGAACAAGAAAATTTTGGTTTTCACTATCGGGATGAGCTAGGAATTTCTAGGGTAATAGTGGGTTATCCTTGAAATAAATCCTAGGGTTGGTGTAAGAATTCCTACAGGGTGATGGTAATTTATTGTTCAGTCCTAAAATAATATTAACCAAACTTCTAGGGAAATATCAATGTATTGTTACGTAATGACTATAAACATGATAAATAGGAATAGAAGCTGGAATTGTTATTACTTATGAAGTATTACAAAGTAGAGATTCATACAGTAGAAAGGTAGTTGTTACACTTAGGTTACATTCATCATACCTAAGGTAAAGTACATAGGAAATATAACTTAAAGGGTTCTAAACCACAGATTATTTATCTACTGCAGGAATTTATCTTTTGCTTAAATACTAATGTCCTCCTTTGACATTGTTGGGATCTTAACGAGTTCTCATTTTATTTAACTAGTCTTGGCTTTCCAATTGGTATTGTAGTTTTTCTATCATCGAGCTTTCGCTTTTGGTTGTTTTGCTTAATTCCTTGGGTTAGGGTGATGGTAGGTTTAGTCATTCTTTATGATGGGTTAGTCTAATACTCGTGGAACTTTCATAGGTATGCTTACAAGGCACAACCGTCTTCTTTTCTCCTATATTGTTGCTATTCAGGTGAGCTACTAGAATTCACGGAATGATTTTTTGAACATAATTTAAGTATACTAGTCCTAACAAGTGGTCATAATGTGAGGTTATAACCAATTGAGAATCAATAAATTTACGATGTGTCTGAGTAAGATCGTAGATAAATGATTAACTCTTGGTATAAAATCGTTAAGGAACCAACTAATCCATTTACAAAAACTGAAGTTCAGCAACTTTCTCTTCATTCATCAAGTTTTCTTCCGAAATTTTATTTTAGAGGGTTCTATGCTTATAGCCTAGTTATGGCAGGTATGTGGTAACATAATAATCCTAATAATCTGTTGGGAAAAATACATTTGGGTCAATTTGCAAGAAAGATAAGAAATTACATCATGAACAAAAAAACAAATGCAATACAAACATGGATGAGAAGCAATACCTTGGCATCGAGATATAAGTTGTAATGGTACTGCTTCAATTCCATCTTTCTGCACACATAGTCAATGTCAGAAACATGATATCTATATCAGTAAATGGTTAATTGTCATATTATATGATGTTTAATGCAGCAGTTAAATACATATGCCATGAATTAGAGTTTATAAAAAATCCTTATCGATGTTTCTCATGCTTCAAACCAATTAAAACAACAACATCCATAGTGGAATCATCAAATAATATCGATGGATGTAGGTATCTTGAATACTACTTAAGTCATAATATGTGACCACATAAATCTATATACAACTTATGAATCTATATAACAACTTATAATAACAACTATTTTGCTTAGAAAGGGTTTAAAAGATACCATACAATGTCACTAAAAAATCCTTTCAAACATTTCATCATACATCTTGCCCTCTGCATCTTACTTACAAAACTTTGATCTTCTATCTTCAAATTCCTACACAACATGTATCACAGAAAAAATGACACCAATCTCTAGATCTACTATATCAAATGACACTCATATTCATAATCAATGGAAAATTTAGAAGTTCCAAATTAACAACATCAAACTCAACAACTATTTTGCTTAGAAAGGGTTTAAAAGATACCATACAATGTCACTAAAAAATCCTTTCAAACATTTCATTATACATCTTGCCCTCTGTATCTTACTTACAAAACTTTGATCTTCTATCTTCAAATTCCTACACAACATGTATCACAGAAAAAATGACACCAATCTCTAGATCTACTATATCAAACGACACTCATATTCATAATCAATGGAAAATTTAGAAGTTCCAAATTAACAACATCAAACTCAACAAAGGAAGATAATTAAAACTTACAAATGTTTAGATGCGGTGATAAAATTAAACCTGCATAATAAAAAAAAAGAGTTAATTGCAAAAATCGTCCTTAAAGTTTGGTGAAATTGCAGATTTAGTCCAAATCCTTGGAAAGTGCAAATATCGTCCTGAAATGAAACTATTTTGCAAAGATTGGTCCCAAGTGTATAACTCTGTTAACTGCATTATTTTAATAGAATTGGTGGGAGGACAAAACAGTCTTTTTACCACCCTTCCCTTTTAATACTCTAACCCCACATAATCTAAAACCCCAGTTGACTTTGATTAAAAAAAAGCGCAAAAACCTAATCCCCAAACTTTTAGATCTCTGTATATCCCTCACCTCCTTTTTTTTATGCAAATCTGATCCCTAAACTTGTAAGTGACATTGAAATCCAAAATTATGGTGACTGGAATACAAGAATGGTACTTCAGAAAGGATGGGTCGACATTCAATCCATACGTAACTTATGGTAAGAACATGAAATCAAAATGTATGTTATTAAATGTGGTTAAGGTGCTATTCTAATTAATGTTTTTTGCTTATTAAACAGCTAAACATCCTGAAGTGTTCTCAATGAAGGTGTTTCATGGGGGATATTTCACCCCATCACCTAACAGGAAGTATTTTGGTGGTAAGGTCCAATACGTAGACTTATTAGATATAGAGTCATTTAATATTGATGTCATGCATTCCGTAGTTACTATGTTAAAGTATGATCCAAGGGATATCATGTTCTATCACTTTAAGATACCCAATAAGACATTAGATTGGGGATTGAGGGCTTTGGCAAGTGATGATGATGTTAATAACCTTGCCCAATATGTTAAAGATAATAAGGTAATTGATGTTTACATTGAACATGGTGAGACTACAGTTGAAAGTTATTACATGCCTAAATTTAAGCAGTCTGCCCAAATTAGTGAGTTAAATGACAATGATGAAGTAGTTGTTACAGAAACACATAAAAAGGGGAAGTCCATTGGGTGTAGAAAGAGGTTAGCTATAGAGTGATTAGGAGAAGCTAATGATGGTGCAGATGGTTTAGAACAGGATACTAATGGTGCAGAGGATAATGCAGAGGATGGTGATGGTGTAGATGGTTTAGAACAGGATAGTGATGGTGTAGATGGTTTAGCACAGCATAGTGATGGTGTAGATGGTTTAGGAAAGGATAATGCAGAGGATAATGTAGAGGATAATGTTGAAGAACTTGTAGATGAGGAACACATTATAGATGAATTAGATGTTAATATGAAAGGTTTTAGATTCACTGTTGAATCAGAAGATGAAATAGAAGTTGATACATTGAGACCAAAAGTAAATCTGAATGAGGATGACTTGGAGGTTATTGATTATGATTCCTTTGAAAGTGATGTTGGAGATGATGCTATTGATAGTGATAGAAGAAAAGCACTTAGGGAACTAAAGAAAAAGGGTAGAGCTGGTGATGGTAACATTGAGAATTTTTTGTTTGTTGGGCAAGAGTTTCCTAATAGGGAGGAAGCAAAGGCTAGAATAAAGGCACATGCAGTTGAAACTAGAAGACAGATATCAATTGTTAAAAATGATCTTATTAGATTAAAGGCTAACTGTAATGGCAGTATACCAACTTTAGGTGATCTAGTAAATCTTAATCCTCATATGCCTATTAGGGCAGTGCAAGATCAAATGCAAAAACAATTTAAAGTTGGTCTTTCAAGGCATAAAGCTTTTAGAGCTAAATCAAAGGCTGAAGAAATGTTGAAAGGTGATGCTGAGGTACAATACAAGATCTTAAGAGATTATGTTGTGGAACTAAGGAGGTGTAATCCTAACACAACAGTGAAGTTAGATGTGTATGGGGAAGAAGATCCAAACTGTGCAACAAGGATTTTTAAAAGGATTTATGTGTGTTTAGGAGCACTAAAAGAAGGGTTTAAAGCTGGTGGTAGAGAACTGTTGGGTCTTGATGGTGCATTTATGAAAGGGCAGTACCTTGGACAACTGCTTACAGCTGTAGCTGTTGATGGAAATAATGGCATCTACCCTGTGGCATATGGAATAGTTGAATCAGATGCAAAACATTCTTGGTTATGGTTCTTGAACTGTCTTGGAGATGATCTTGACCTGAATCCTAACTCAAACTTCACATTCATCACAGATAGGCAAAAGGTATATATTTTAACTGTATATGTGATTGTATATGGTAAAGATTACTACTAATATATGTCTTATATTTGTAGGGTTTGTTACCAGCAATAAAACACTTATTTCCAGCAGCTGAACATAGGTACTGTGTGAGACACATACATGAGAACATGAGTTTGACTTGGAGAGGAGGCATATTTAAGGAGCTGTTATGGAGGGCTGCTAAAGCTACAACAATGGTAGAATTCAACAAAGCAATGGATGCTCTCAAAGGACAAAACATGAAAGCATATGAATGACTGAAAAAAATTAAACCTGAACATTGGAGCAGATCTCATTTCACAGGTATTAAAATTGTAGAATTCACTTTATGTTATAGATAAACACTCAAATAAAAACTGAATATGATCTTTATGTAAACAGGCAGGGCTCATTGTGATATTTTGATCAATAACATCTGTGAGGTATATAACAGACAATTGTTAGATGCTAGGGATTCACCAATAGCCTCAGCCCTAGAATATGTTAGGGAGTACCTTATGAAAAGAATAGTACTTGTTCAAAAAGTTATTGAAAGATCTGATGGGCCACTTACTCCTTCTGTTACAAAGTTGTTTAACTCGATAAAAGATGAAGCTGCTAAGTACATTATGGATTGGAATGGTGGTGATTTGTTGCAAGTCAAAGGTCCTTGGGGGGACCAGTGTGTGGTGAATTTGCAGGAAAAGGTTTGCTCATGTAGAAAATGGGAAATCTCAGGTCTGCCTTGTAAACATGCAGTAGCCGCCATACATAACATGAGTGAAAATGGGATGACTGTTGGTTTGCCAGAGGTTTGGGTACATCAGTCTTATAGACTTGAGACTTGGAAAAAACAATATCCCTTCAAGGTTAACCCAATCAATGGTAGGCATGGATGGGAGCAACATGAATGGCCAACAACCTTGCTACCACCTAAAATTCAACCACAGATTGGAAGGCCACCATAAAAGAGAAAGAAAAGTGTTGTTGAAATTGAAGAGATGGTGAAAGCTGGAAAGTTGTCAAAGAAGGGTCAAACTGTGACTTGTAGGGTATGCAAGGAAAAGGGGCATAACAAAAGGAGTTGTAGATATGTGCCAAGGAATGTTGGTGCAAGTTCTGCTGCTCATGATGATGGTGCAACTCCTGCTGCTCAAAATGTTGGTGCAGGTTCTGCTGCTCAAAGTGTTGGTGCAAGTTCTGCTGCTCAAAGTGTTGGTGGAAGTCAAAGTCCACCATCACAAAGGAGATTCACAAAGGCCTCTGCAAACAGGAAGTTCACACCAACTAAATAATCTTTGTTTCTTAATGTTTTATTGAATGTAATTTAGTACTTATCTGTATTTGCTACTTGTAACTTGGTATGGTAAAACTGTTATGGTAGTGTTCTTGTATGGCAAATTTTCAATGTATGGTAATGCCATTTGAATGACTTGTTTCATTTTGGTTCATTTTAAGTATTGCTGCACTTTAAGTGTTCCTGCATTTTGGTCCATTGAACATGACTGAATCTGTTAAAACATGACTGAATCTGAAAATTCATTGAACATTAACCATATTACATCCAAAATCATTGACCATAACATACATATTGGTCAATTGTTATGTTCAACTTATCACTAAACATGCTACACTTATAACATACTACACTTATTACATCAAGAAAATAAGAAAAAACACCCAACTGCAAACCAAACAAATCTTCAATCTTCTATTAGCTGCTGCCATTGACCTCAATGAATCTTCAAGAACATTTTTTGACCTTAGTAAACCAGGAATGATCTGGACTGAACGAGGACACATTGGAGGATCAAGCCAGTGAAAATAGCCACAATCAGTAACCTACAAACAAGTATTACTAACATCATTTAAATGAAAATTTCTATAAACACTAAATACGGATGGAATCATATTAAAGCTTACAATTTGGGAGCAACAAAAAAAACGAAGGCCTGGATTAATTTGAGTCCATGAAGTACGAACAACAGCTGCTCTTGCTGGTTGACAATGACAATTTACCATTTTCACTTACTTTTTTGATATTAATAAATTAGGGTTAGGGTTTGATTTTGGGGATATTTAATTTGGGTGAAATATTGTGGTGGGGTTGGAAAGAATAAAGAAGACGGGTTAGATTATGTGGGGTTAGAGTATTAAAAGGGAAGGGTGGTAAAAAAAACTGTTTTGTCCTCCCACCAATTCTATTAAAATAATGCAGTTAACGGAGTTATACACTTGGGACCAATTTTTGCAAAATAGTTTCATTTCAGGACGATATTTGCACTTTCCAAGGATTTGGATTAAATCTGCAATTTCGCCAAACTTTAAGGACGATTTTTGCAATTAACTCAAAAAAAATATATATATCATTCTAATACATCGAAACTTTTTTTTTCCTTGTTTTTTTGAAGCGGTGATATGGAATATGGAATGACCTAATAAAAAATTTTAGGGTTGATGAAAGCAAGTAATCGATGTACATGCTAATATAGAATATGGAATGACTGAATCAAAAAACTTACAATCGAAACCAAAAATAGCTTTCATTGATACAATTTCTTTTCTTTTTTTTTTTTTTTTGAACTGGTGGAGGAGGCGATGGTTGATTGATTGTTTTGATATGCTTTTGAACATTTGTGATATTCGGTTACAAAGGATTTGAATGATTTAATTACTTAACAAAAATAGAAGCATTGAATGTGGGATAGCAGTTTTGATGAAGCGTGTTGAAGAAATGTTTTAAGAAAAAGGAATTGAAGCATTTGCATTTAAATCTCCATCCAATGACAATCGAGACACATCAGCGAATCAAATGCATTTTGTGATTCATCGGGTTGTAAATTATTTTCGTTTTAGATATACATATATAAAGCTAAATTTGTTTTTGATTGGTGAGTAGCATGTTTTAGATCATATTAGGCGCAGTAGTAAAGTAAATTTTATGATGGGCTATGTTAGTTTAAAATCTTTGTCACAACTTATCAAATTTACAAATATTTGTACACTTAAATTAGTTTGGAAATAATAGCTAAGCATTGTAGTTTAAAAAAAAAAAAAAAAAAAAAAAAACAACAACAACTTTGTAATATCTTTTTTTACATACTAATAGCAACAGTGAAATATGAGAAACTCGGGATTGCAGGGTTGATTTTTCAGTTATCACTTAAAAATGTGTATTTTTTTTTAGTGTTTTAGTCTTTTTTATCAAATCAATTTATTTTACTCTCCCCGTTTCAAAATAAGTGTCATGTTTTGATTTTTTGAAGGTTTTTTTTTTTTTTTTTTTTTTTTTTTTTTTTTTTTTTTATATTATGACATTAAATATTTTTGTTTGTATTATATAATACCTGTTGAAAATTATACCAAAGAAAATGCATTTAAAAATCAATTCATTTATATATTTTACATCAAATAACATATAACACAAAATAAAATATTTAAGTTTAAAGTTAGAGAAAAAAAAAAAAGGCAAAACATTTTGTTCGGCTCGGCCCAACATATGTTTTATAGTTAAATGTATATTTGTTGCGTTTGTTGCCTTTGGATTTCAATATAATTATAACTGTCATATTATAAAAAATAAAAAACTTTGATATTATCACCTACTCATAAAACCCTTAACCTCCAAGCTCTAACATATACCTTAAAACCATAAAACCCTTAGAACCTCCAAGCTCTAACATATACCTTAAAACCTTAAAACCCTTATAACCGCCAAGCTCCCATAACATAAACCTTAAAACCATAAAACCCCCACCCACATCGTGAAACCAGAAAATGTCAACCGAATTTCAAGAAATTGGTGCTTTGTTAGACAAAAAGAAAACCGTGGGAGAGATGGCCACGGACCTCAAAATTTCTAAGGAAGCAGTCTTAGAAAAACTTAAGGCATGCATGTCTCTATGTAACGAGACAGTAAAAAGGTCGTATGTACCTGTGTTCAAAGTGTTGGAGCTCGAACCGATTGAAAAAATCGTTCGAATGGGGCTGTACAAAACCGTGTCTTGTACCGGTATGCCGCTTCAAACCATCCTTGAGGAAGTCAGAGAATGCAAGAAAACCCTTGCAAAACCTGAGGATATAAATTTTTTTTTTGGAATAGGGGAGGGAGAAGGGGAAGGAGAAGGTGAGGGGGAAGGAGAAGGAGAGGGGGAAGGAGAAGGAGAGGGAGAAGCAGTTGAAGAAGGAGGGATAGAGGAACGAAGAAAAAAATTCGGAGAAGAGTTGAGAGATGCAAGAATGATGCGGTTTGTTAGCTTTACTCGAAAATACAAGAAAGAACAAGTTGAGAAAGTTTTTCCAGACTGGAGAAACATTATTAAAAGATATAGCATCTTTTACAACTCGCTATTGAAGATTTGCGCACAAGAGGTAGAGGAGAAGAAGAAGAAGAAGAAAAAGAAGAAGAAGAAGAAGAACAAGAAGAAGGGAGGAAAATGAAAGCAAGTGTTCCGTTTAATGTTTTTGATATTTTCGTTTTGTGTGTTTGTAGTCGGAAGGGGGTATCTAGCTAATTATTTAACATTTTAATTTAACCCTCTTAATCGTTTAATTAATGGTTACTGCCATGCTTATGTTTAGTGTAAAAAAAAAAGAACAATCAGTTGGTACTGTTTCGTGACTGCTAGTGAAGTTTATAAATCAGGCATGCACTTTTGAGCTTTAGTCATGTGTTTCGGTCAAGCGTCGTTTGGGTGTATTTGTACTTTTCCTATTTCTGCTTTGAATAAAATGATGCCTTCTCTGAAGAAATCTAAAATTCTCAGGATTTTGAATGTTGATGCTGTGATATTGGAAGCTTTTTGGGTTTGCTGGTGGAGAAGCTTTTGGATGACGTCTAGAGAAGTCGTTATTTTGTAAACATCAATTGGGAGAATGATGTTGTTTAGAAGTTATTTTCAAAAACTTAGGATAATGACGCATATATTTATGAACGTTGAGATCCTTAATATCCACTTGTTTATGACTGTTTATGTTCATTTATGTCTGTTCATGTTTGTTTATGCTTATTTATTTGCGTTTACATGACATGATATTAAATAGTCAAATCCTTTACATGAAGTATCGATGTCCAAGCAATTGTTGTATTGGTTGAATGTTCTCGTATTTACCATAATCTGGGACTGTTTGGATATGAGTTTACTGATGTTTCCTGCTCTGGGTTTGAATGGGTCATATGAAGTCTAAAAAGTAGTCTCTTGCCTTTATGACTAAGGTTTGACCGTTTAATGTCAAAACCTTCAATAAACAAAGTATGCAATGGTGTAGTTCTTGCTTGGATTATGTCCGTTTACGGATGGTTGTAGTATGGTTTTGAGTTTTTCATAATAGTAGTGTTTGAATGCTAACCTCATCAATGTTCTAATGAATATATATTGAATTGTCGTCGAGTGCAACCATTTGATCGAGTGAGGAAGACTTTGTTTGGAGAAGCAGGTGTTGGGTTTACTCGGGTTTGTTCGCGGGTCTCGCAAGTCATGGGAGTGAGTTGTCCATATATGTGCATGAAATAAGCTAAATAGTTGAAGGATTCACGTATGCATTGTGGACTGTAAATTGGACTTGCTTGGCTGGAAAGTTGAAGGGACAAAAGAAGTGAGCAGAAAACATGGAACGGATTTCATGCATGTTTTAGGGGAGTAGGGTCCTAGGTAGCTTAGTATTTTATTGTTATTTTCATGCTTAGTTGCTTTCTTGTGAAGGCTATAAATAGCCTTAGTTTTGTTCAATAAAATATAGAATATCGTAAAAAGTTTTCAGCAAGTTATTCTTCACTTAGACCATGTGTAGTGTTGTGTAAGAGAGGGTGGGGCATTTTACGTCATGTGGCAGTGTGTGCAATATTGGGGCTTGGTAGAAAAAGTGGTGTAGTGGTAGTAGAGGCGTTTTTGGGGCATGTTGGGGCTTGAATTGGCATTATTTTCAAAGCAAACAAAAGGGCAGGGGCGTTATTATCTCCGCGCCTCGAATTTTTTTTTGCAAACCACGCCTATCGATTTTGGTTGATTGGGGGGTTTTTGGGTGTTGAAGGGCAAGAAACAAGGGGACCATGCCCCATTACAGGTAGACTTAGACCGTGCGTAGTGGGGTGCTAAAGCCCCAAAAACGCCCCTCCTCCAAAACCACCGGGCGTGAAAGATCAAAAAAATGGCTGGAGCGTTTTCTGCATAGCCCCCTTGCCTCTCTCTTCTAATTGGCTACGTGTATCTTATCACAAAGATCTTGAGGTGTTTTGGAAGAATTGGGCTTTCAGGAACAAGATCTTGAGCATAAATAAAAAAAAAAAAAAAAAAAAAAAAAAAAAAAAAAAAAAAAAAAAAAAAAAAAAAAACTAGTATAATAAATTACAAAGACAGATCGAGAGAGTATATATATATATATACTTGTAGTTGAGAAGTTAGATTGTTGCTCAAGGAACGATGAAGGACTGAAGAGCAAGTTAACTGGCGACGGTGAGCCACCGATCAACGGTGGTGGAGTACGGTGACCGTCGGAATGTTTGTCTGTGTTGGTAAACTGTTTTTGTGTGTGAAACAAAAGAAGACTTGTTTGTTTTATCAAGTGGGGTTGTTGTACTTATTCCTCCTATTTTCTTTAGTGATTAAAAAAAAAAAAAAAAAAAAAAAAAAGAAAAAAAAAAAAAAAGCCACATGGCTCAAAACGCCCCTACTATCGCTACACCATTTTTTCTACCAAGCACCAACATGGCCCACATTGACATATAGCGCAAAACGTCCCATCCTCTCTTACACACCACTACACATGGTCTTAGTTTGAAGTTTGATATTCTACAGCAGGAGCAAGAAAATTGAATAGAGGTGTAGAAATAATCACTAAGGCCACGCACAACAGTTAACTCAGCTTTAAAATTTAAGGCATGCCACGTCAGCTTTAACACACCTTAACTTAACTCAGCTTTAACACACACAACAGTTAACTCAGCTTTAACACACCTTAACTCACCTTTATATCAAATATTTTTACACAAACTACCCTTAAAAAGGGGGCAAAGTGATTTTTTTTTTTTTTAATACACAGTACCCTTAACGCAGCGTTAAGGGGGTAACGCAGCCTTTAACGCTGCGTTAACGTGGGCACCTCACAACATGTAACGCACCTTAACGTGGGGAATTCATGGCCTTAACGCAACTTTAACTTTGTTTTAACACCACCATTGTATGTGGTCTAATGGCTCAAATTTTGGTTATGCCCTTTGTTTCCTAGTGATTAGAAAAGTTGTAGGGATGGTTCTGATTTGAAATGAGAGCAAAAATATTTGGTGGTCGTGGTTTACTCAATTCTGGTTAATACAAGAGCCATGACATGGTTTTATGGATCTTGTTGACTGCTTGCTTGAAACAGTTGTGTCGGGTCCTAATACCGTCAATATTTGCATTACTGACAACCTAACCAACCTTACTTGACACCAACTTTTACCACCATTCGTTTTTATGGTGTGAAATGTACAGAGAAAATTCACCACTCCTGATTCGATATTCTAGTTTCCAATTCGGGCTCTAGAAACAGTGTGTTCAAACTAAAAAGACAATTTCATCAAACGGGCATCCAAATCGAGCAAAATATCACTTTCCAGTAGCACTCGGCTAACCTTCTTAACACTAAAAATGATGATTAGTTAACTTCAAATAAATATCAAATAATTGACAAGCTTCAATGCATTTTACCTTCAAGGTGTGGCATAAATAAATAAAAATCAGCAGTTTGCTTTTGGGTTGACACTTTAAGCGAACCATAATTACGTACACAGCCGCCGCTGTCAGTTCGTGATCCTGTTGCTAACAACATTGAACTCTAAAACCGTAGAGCTATATCTTTCCCTTCTTCTCGCCTCCACCCTTGATGGACCCACCATCTGAATTGCAGCTACCTAGCTCAGGATCATGGACGCGGTTTGTGTCTCTGGAAAACTTCTGGTCATCCTGACTTCGGAAGGCCATTTCAAGAACATCACAAGGCAAAAAATCATTTAAGTTAAGAAACTTGTCATGAAGCCGTGATCACGGTCATAAGAGCCAAGATTTTCCTTTAGTGGCATCTCTGCTTGTGATCTAGGCTGCTTTAAACAAAATTCCAAGAAACTTGTATCTAAAAAAAAAAAGAGGAGATTCAGAAAACGTGTGAAAAAACTAATATAAGACAAAATGCGGCATAATAGAATGCTTGTAATGTCATATTTATACAGCTCAAAAGATTAGGTGTAATTACATGAAGAGCAAAAAATGGCCATCACAAACGAATGCATCTACATTTGTTGTCACCAAATGAGAATCAAACAAATTTCTGTTTCTAATTGCATACAGTACCACAAAGGGGGTCCTGATATTGTTCAAACAAAGTCCGTTTACGGATGGCTGTATTTAGAAAGCGCGAATGACTAAAGTACAAAATAATTAGGAGAAAAATTACTGCAGAGGACATGCACATTTGCTTCTATCTCAAATTGCCCAACCTTTTTGCATTTATCCAAAATACCCATTGATCCTGCGTCAATCTTTACGCAGGATACGCAAGATGATGTGTTTCCATCCTAGCCGTCAAAAAAAAATTAAAAAATTAAAATACATCCCGCGTAAGAATAGGTGCAGGATGATTAAAAAAATCATATAAATGAATCCTGCGTCAACATATACGCAAGATACCACCTTTTACGCAAGATACATATAATTGTGAATATATTGTGTCTGTTGTCAACGTATACGTATATTTCTTTTACTTTCACTACACCAATTTCCTACTCATCTCAACTTATCCAAAATCACTTATGAGATATTCCCTAAGATCTTCTCTAAATGACAATATCTTATCTCATAAAATTTGCTCAAAAACCCTTTCTATCCAATATATATAACGAGACACATTCATGCAACTCTCCCTCTCACTCTCACGTAAAACACTTTCACACTCTCAAATTTCAATGGATGTTTTTGTCTTATTATATCCCGCGTATTACATTAGTATCATGCGTATCTTATTACGCGAGATAGTATTATTGGTTTTTTTTTTTCAATCTTGCGCATCCTGTGTCAAAGTATACGCGGGATGTGTTTGTTATTATTATTATTATTATTTTGGATGGCTAGGATGGAGTACACATCATCTTGCGTATCCTGCGTAAAGATTGACGCGGGATCTATGGGTATTTTTGATAAATGCAAAAAGGTTGGGCAATATGAGATATAACCAAAGTTGAATGTCCAACACAGTAATCACACAGATACACATCCAAACACCAAGTTGTTGACAAAACTTAGCAAAAGTGAAATCCAGACAACAATTAAAGTTTTTTTTTAAAAACGTATAGCAGAAAGGAACTATATACCGGGTGTTTGGGACTGGGTTTGTAAGATTGCCCTATCAAAAAATAAGCCTCGCCCTGCTTTTTTCACAACAACACACAAATAACCTCTTTTTTCTAAGGTTGTTCAAACAGTATCTTCTGATTATTTGCAACTTTGCGTTTATTATATAATCACTCCCCCTCATAATGGTATCTAATTACTCACCAACTCATAAATCAATACAATTATATCTAAAAAACTACCGTCAATTTATTAACTCTAAGGTATATTGTTTTGGTGTGAGTGACACGAATGGTTCGGAATTTTTTTTACTAGGCGGTTAGCTCCAAGGGAGTAGGGGAAAAAATAATGTAGGGCTGCATCAATTAATTAAAGTGAACCATGTTTCACGCGACAACAAGCTGCCTTTAAGCTATTTTATATAGTCTGTAACATCCCGCCTACTCAGACCACAATATTGTCCGCTTTGCCCGCAGGCTCACGGCTTTGCTTTGTGGCCCTCATGTGAGACTTCCCGGCAGGTCACCCATACCGGTGCTACTCTCACATGAGCACGCTTAACTGCCAGTACCTAAGAACCCCACTCGCAGTAGACCACAAAATGCGTTGTGTCATTGTAAGGCGAATGTTATCTTATGAACCTAGCATCTCTCCAGGCCACAGCCGATGTGGGATTTGCCTAGGGTGTTACAATCGCCCCCCTTAGGGACTCATCATCCTTGATGAGGTTTGCCCCACCATCCCGAACGGCTCTGGAGTGGCTCTGATACCACTTGTAACATCCCGCCTACTCAGACTACAATATTGTCCGCTTTGCCCGCAGGCTCACGGCTTTGCTTTGTGGCCCTCATGTGAGACTTCCCGGCAGGTCACCCATACCGGTGCTACTCTCACATGAGCACGCTTAACTGCCAGTTCCTAAGAACCCCACTCGCAGTAGACCACAAAACGCGTTGTGTCATTGTAAGGCGAATGTTATCTTATGAACCCAGCATCTCTCCAGGCCACAGCCGATGTGGGATTTGCCTAGGGTGTTACATAGTCAGTCTGGAGTCCTATTCTAAAATGACAAGTTTACGATACGTAAACAAAATTTAACCAAAAAACAGAACAGGGGAGGGACACGAAAAAGGTGCATGAAGAAAGGAGGCTTAATTTCAAGTGAAAAAGAACATAATACACTTTTATTCGGGGTCTATCTACTTAGATTAGATGGTTCAACCGCAATCCATTTAGTTGGGTAACAGGTCAGATAGGATCATTAGTCGCTTTGAATAAAATCTGACCTTGGCCCATTAAATCCAGATTTTGCAATACCTTTTGTTCCAATAATCCTGACACATTCATCTGTGAAGTCCATTGCCTCTGCAATATCACAGTGAGCATTCATATTATAATATGATATAATGGGTTATCTTATCTAGTGTTGAGCCAGTATACCTGAAACCTTTCCCCTTCAATGCAGGAGATGAAGAAAAGGATGTTTCAGCACGTCTGCCACCACCAGAAACTCCTTTGACAGGGTCTTCTTTACCAAACTATCCTGGTTACCTGAATGAAGGATATGTTCCCAAAATACAAGGAAAATCCTTTAATCAGTGTCCATAGACATTATGAAATGACACTAGTGCATGCAATATAACTGTGAAATATACACCTACGCGCTCCATGATTAAAACATGCATAAAAAATAGTCACATCGAGAGTAGAGAATAAAAGGACATACTGCTTTGATTGCACCCCAGAACAGATCGTCGTCTACTTTCCTTTTTAATTGAGAGGAACCATGAGATGTAAGGGGAGCAGCCATGGCAGGAGATGGCATTGAGGATGACCACGATGGACCATTTCCATGTGTAGACTGAACATATACAGACTTTTAAGGAATTGGGACAGGTGTTTGATGCTGGCCAGAAGAAACCTTTTTCTCTTGTTCCTTCAAGATGTCCCAAAAAAATGAGCACTTATCAAGCTTTCCTGAATCAGTGGACCAAGCTGGGGCAGGTAAAGCTGCTGCAGTCTCCCCATTCCAAACTACACAATCTCCAAGTGAGGGAACAGACGGGACAACTTGCAGAAGTCCCTTTACAGTAGTGCCTGTCGTGAACTTTTTCCTTTCTCGTTGCGACGTGAACTAATAGGGATTTCAGAAGAAGAAACAGGTACTGAAACCTTGGCTCCTGATTCAGAACTGACCCAGTGTGAATTCCAGACAACACCAGCCCAAGGGGTGGATACATTCATGGAGCCCAGGAGATTTTGAAATATCAGCAACGGCCATCTCCACCTGCAATTGCCTGTGTCTGTGCTATCCACTGCTCTTCTTGTTGAATTTCTAGTAATGACTTTCCACGCTTGTTGACCTGTATGTGACTGTGTATTGTGTTGCGGGATTTTTTGCCGAAGGATCAATTTCATTCTTCTTCTCAAAGACTTGGCTGGCATTATCAGACACATTGTAATGATCTACTTCATGAACATCAGAATTGGTCTCTCCAACTTCTCCCTGAGATGTTAAAATGTTTCGTATATTGTTGAACCTTCTGCATACAAAATTCAACATCAGTGACTTTGTTCACTTTTGATTCAGTTTGCTATGCCTGTTGTGTTTTAGATGCTATCTTGGAGGAATTTTGTTTCTTTGACTTCTTTTCAGAATTTCCTTCAACCTCGCATGCTTCAGCTTTGCCTTCTTTTGGAGCAAACGATTCATTACCTAACTTATTCTGAACCTGTGACACCTCAGCGACATCAACAGATGATCCCTTGCAATCTACAAGATGTTCAGGCCTTAAAACTTGATCGTGTGGAGGTCGTCCCACAGAGGGCACTGATGACATTTCAAATTTGTCTGCACGCACAGACATCATCAAAGCATCATCAATAGTTTGATATTGTAACACTGTCATCATTTCTTAAACCAACTTGAAATGTATGCTCCTATAAATCATATTCACTATTTCGTTCTAGCAGCATTAGCATCTGAAATTCTGGGGAGCTGTACCTTCCACCAATTGATAGGGAAAATGAAAGGAAGTTTCAGATTCGTACCTATAGTTGTTAGCTTGTGCAACAGCCAGAGGAAAATTAACAAAAGTCCGCGGTCCTAGTATCCTGAACATGGGGACCTTTGATTTGTGATCCCATGTAGAACATCTCATGTGCAGACTGAAACCTGGACGGTCCATCGAAGGGCTCCCAACGGGTAATGTCTCCAAATGCAGCTTACCCCAAATCTGTTGTTGTAGCTCCTGCTTGTTGCTGTTTAAGCAACAAGTAATCATCCAACACAAACACGGTATTGCTGTTGCAGTAAACTTAACAGTTGGAGTTCGTGAGAGGCCAAAAGCAAGCAAGTTTTCAGGAATTAATGGACTAGGCGGATTATTAAATCTTTGGGAATGTACATTTGCAAGCGTAGGCTGATTATGTGGTTGCAGTCTTTGGTGTATTCCATATGATGTTTGATGCCGGTCTAATCCACCTTGAACAGGGAAATTAGACCAGCTTGTAGCTCCACTGTTGACTGCAGAGGTAGGCCTATCAGATAAACTCTGAATGATGGACATGATATAGGCATTCGGGACATCTGATTGTGGAATCCCGAGAGTAATATATCAGGTATAGGGCCAACAGAAGACGCGTATCCCTCCCAGACAAAAGAGAGTAAGGATTCGACAATAATATTTTCTTTTCAAAAGCTGTATCCTCTTGGCAAGCTGGTATAAGTTATTCCAATTCTCTGTTCCTGAAGGAGGAACCGGGTTGGAGTTTCCATGCATACCTGTAAAGTGAACAAAACTATCAGTCATTGATCATAATATACCTTTTGTTGATACAAAAGTTGGGCGTTCCTTGTTGAGATTCCTGTTCCCGTATCAATTGGATCTTAATGCTTGAGACCTGCGAACTAAGAGAAACAAAAAGCACCGTTAGGCTTATCGTGGGATTGTCTCCCACGATTATCCTCCGGCGTGAGAGTAAGTAATCGGTTTTAGGGTTTTAGTGAAGAGTTAGGGTTATGATATGATACCTTTGATGAGAGCCGAGATGCCCTTTATATACACACGAAATCCTTGTTGGTTTCGTGTTCCTTACTCTTCGGCGTATCCCTCCTTATTCGGTCCATTGATCCTTATCCCGTAAATAAGAGATCCTATATCAAGGCCAATAATAGATTTCGGATTTGGGCCGTTGTAAGCCCAAATCTTTATCGTGATAGCCCACGCATGATGGGCTTGAGTATTGGTCGGGTTCATGACCCGAGTGCGGACTATACGTCATCATGTCCCCCCAGTCTAGTATGCGCAAGGTGAAACTGCGGATGCTAGACTAACAATTGTAGCGGAAAAAATATTCCAGAATGGATAGCGGGGAAGTTTCAAGTGTTTCCCGCCTAAAAGTAATACGATGAAGCTAGTCCAAGTAAATCCGAATAACCCTCGTAAATCGTGAGGGGTGGGTGAAAAAGTGTTTCACCTCTTGATCTCCCAGCCACACGATTAGAGCAAGTGGGTTACACATGTCAATCATCCATGAGGGCATGTAACCGTATATAAAGTGTTGTCTCCATTTCACTGTGGCTATCACAGTAAAAACGTCCATTGCCACCATTGTTAAAAACCTCTAAATAGCGAACAAGAAATCAACAACTCTTAAGGTAATAGTGCGTGCGCTGCAGAATCCATTGAATTCTAAACATGGTTCTTCAATTAACCGACTTTACATCCGATATAACCGAGGACGAACTTCGTCTGTTCACCTCGGATTATTATATCCCGATCGCGTTGCACCCGGTGGTTCCGGTGGCGACTGGGCCCATAGCGAACTTCCCTGAAGGGAAAGTAGGGGTATACACACGCTTCTTTGAATTCGCTAACCAACGCGGTGCCCATTTCTCTATTCTTGTGCGATGTTTTAAACTACTATCGCCTCCATATTTCCCAACTGCACTGTATAGGTGCAGCAAAAATAACAAATTTTGAAGTAAATTGTCGCTTGTTGGCGATTAACCCCACAATCCATCTGTTCCGCGCGTTTTATCACTCGTCGTTGTCAAACGGGTGGGTGTCCTTTTCCAAGCGCGCAGGGCGACTGCAATGCTATACGGAAAAGTTAGACGCACTTAGGAATTGGAGGGAGAAATTCTTTTGGGTTGACGATGCATTATTTCCATGGGATTTTGAGTTCTATACCCAAGGGTCATTACCGAAGGACGAGCGCCCCATCCCCGGAGCGTATAACGCAGATGATGCGGAAACGATTAATGCCAATCGCATCCCTATCAACGCTTACCCAGAAGAGTTTTTGGTGCATATGGGCATTAGTCGCAACTACTTCGGAAGTCCTGACGAGGTGCCAACCTTTTTGGATGAGAATAACCGGGGTGGGTGCTTGTCCTTTCTTCTCCTCCGCTTAGTAGTGTAAGCGCTCTTTACTATTGTAGCTTTTGTAACCCTCTTTGTGTTTGTTTGTGGTTTGTTGCGCAGAGATGGATCTATTCAGCGTGGTGCGCTTGACGATACCCAAACAGGTGACCGTAGGAGTGCGCCCTTTAAAAGAAGGTGAGGAGCCAATTTTGGAGGCTACCGCGGGGCGCACTATGGAGATCGTACAGGAGGAACCAGAGGATGTCCCCCCAGTTGTTTTAGAGGCGATTCCTATTCGCAGTTTTCCAACTCCTGGGGTACAAGTCCCTGTGGTAGAGCCATCGAACACAGACTCGTCAGAGAGTGTGGGGATTGCCATGTCTGAAAGTGGGCCCGAGGAGGCTAGCCAAGGGTGAAGCGCAAGAAAACTTCTGGTGATGATGGCGCGTGTACATCTAAAAGAAGGCGCCATTTTATCTCTGTCGGACAATCATCATCAGAAGAGGATGCGTCGCCGACTGAAACTCCTCCCCCCAAGTAAGTAATGAGACTTGTATCTTTAGATATTCAGTTCTTATTCCGCGTTGATACTATAGAGTAACTTTTTTATTTGCGTGCAGTGTTGAAGCTGCTTATGATGATGCTGCGCGTGTTGGGAATTCGCCACCCAAGGCGAGTCCCTCACATACTGATGATCTTGCGCAGAAGAGCCAAGAGACTGAGCCGAAGGCATTTGAGGATGTGCCAACGGACCATCTGATAGAGGAGCTAGGTTTGGCTGCTGCGCACCAGGCCTCCTTAGTTGCACAACTACAATCAAGGTATGCTGGTGAAGGTAGCCGCTGTGTGCAGAAAGATGAGGAGATTGCGCTTCTGAAGGCGCAGTTGGCTGATGCTCAGGCTGAGGTAAAGGCAACAGATGCGTATGCCCAGAAGCTTGCTGATGAGAAGATGTCATTACTTGCCCAAGTGAGCCAAGAGCGTGCTGGGTTAACAGATTACAAGGCCACTTGTCTTTAGGTCTTGAAGTACATGGAGCTTAACAAGAACGCTCACTTCTCTAGATTGGATGAATTTCGTAAGGATGTGGAGGGGTCGCTGGAGAGGCAGGAAGTTAAGCTGCGCAATCTCAGTATTGAGTATGATGAAGAGCTGTACCCACACCTAGTATCTTCAATTGCTGAGCGCAGGTGGCTTATCAGCCATGGTTTGCGCCTTGCTGCTTTGAGTACTCTGGAGTCTCAAGAGGTGAGGGAGGCATTTGGGGATGTTGTTGAGCGTGCGTTGGCACGTGGCAAGGCGCAGGCTATAGAGGAGCTTTCCGAGAGCAAGTTATTGACAGTGCCTGCCGCCCAAGTACCAGGTTATAATGCTGATGCCTATGATGAGCTTGTCGCTGCTATGGGGAAGATGAATCTGTTAGATCTTCCTCACATTGCTCAACTGGAGCGCGATCAAGATTACCCCATAGGTGTTATTATGGAGGGGTTAACCTTGGCTAGGCACGCAGCAGAGGACGCAGAGGCACAACCTGATTACTTTCTTAAGCCAGATGTGTCGCAGCTGCAGGTACCTATCTTTGTTCATCCTCGCAACATCTTAAATCCTTTTGCCCTCGAGAAGGAAATCCCGCTGAAGGAATCCTTAGAGGCCCATGCCATGAGGCTTGCGAAGAAGCAGGGTGTGAAGGGGAAGGCCATCCTTTGTGGTATTGGTGCTGCACATATTCCAAGATCTGATGGAGTACCTGTTAGTGTATCGACAGTGTCGCCCAAGGATCATGATCTCCTAAAGAAGCTTGAGGAAGCTGGGAGTGCTGCGTACCATGTTAGCAGTTCAGAGCTTAGACGCTCCCACAGCCTTTAGATTGTTTTGACTTGGTGATGTTTTGTAATAGGTTAACATTTTGTTGCACATGTGCATGTTAAATCTATACTTTGTATGAACTCGTAGTCCATAATAAAATGATATTTTGAAAGTGCGATTGTACGCATATTGTATGTGATTGTGGTTATGATGTTTGTACTTAGTTATCTGTCTTTGCGTACAAGACGTCTATGTTATGTCTAAGAATCAAACCGTTATATAAACGCACTTAAAAAAGATTATAGGAATCTATAATTACTTATAACATAATCGTGTATGAAATTCATGACTTAATGTCAAGCGCGAATATATATGAAATTCACAAGTGTATGGGTTGACATGCAGCGTAATGCGAATACCATATCAAGGGGTTAAGAGTCTTAACTCCTAATTTGTTAAACGCGCACAGTGTGCATTGTTGTGTATCCGTCGTGGGATGCACAATGAACTTACTCCAACGTCTTAAGAGTAAGGTGTTTAACAAGGATGCGTGATCCGATGTTGATGGGTTTGCAACCCTCTTACTCAACGAGTTATTTAGTAGGTTTACTCATCCTTTACCATCGTGGGTTTTAATAAGTGCATGCACGCCATGTAGGCAAAAGGTAATATAACAACAATATTGAGACATAAATAATATGTAAACAACAAAGTAAAGTGTGTCGCGGAGTTAGCTAGAAACCGCGACATTTAATTAATACTTGCAAGTTTTTGGAAAAAGAAAGACATTTGCCTAGATGAAACAAAAATGTAAATACACGGATATTTATTGAGCACTTACTAAAGTGCGGAAGTGTCCGTGGACGGGGTCGTAACCTTTCCTAAAGATAGCATCTCTTGAGATTGCAAATATTCCATGTGCGTTGTAGCTCACGGCCATCCATGTCACGCAGCTTGTACGCGCCTTTTCCTAGTGCTTCAACGACCTCATAGGGTCCTTCCCACTTTGGTCCAAGTTTACCTGTATCTTCTGCGTGGCTCGCATCATTAGCGCGATATACAAAGTCGCCTGGTCTGAATGAGGTGCTTCGAACTTTAGCATCGTAGTATCCCTTCATTTTTGACTTGGCTGTTGCCTCACGTATAGCTGCGCGTTCACGCCTTTCTTCCAATAGGTCCAAGTCTATACACCGTTCGTCGTCATTGGTTGCGACATTAACTTCTGCGGTACGAATAGTTGGCATCCCAATTTCAGCTGGTATGACAGCTTCTGTCCCATTGACAAGAGAAAAGGGAGTATCTCCATTGCTAACTTTGATTGTCGTGCGGTGCGCCCACAAGACATGCGACAATTCATCCACCCATCTTCCTTTGTGTTTGTCCAGGCGCGCTTTAATTCCTTCGCCGAGACTACAATTTGCGCGCTCAACCAAACCATTGGTTTGCGGGTGTTTAACCGACGCGAAGTGTTGTGTAATATTTAGTTCTGCGCACCAGTCTTTGAACGGGTTATCGCGGAATTGTTTTCCGTTGCCCGAAATGATTTCCCCAGGTAATCCAAAGCGGCATACAATATTTTCCCAAACGAATCGTTTTACTTGATTACCTGTGATTGTCGCCACTGTTTTTGCCTCAATCCACTTAGTGAAGTAGTCTATAGCCACAATAAGAAATTTCAGTCCCCCTGCTGCAACAGGGAAGGGACCCGCAATGTCGATACCCCACTTATAGAATGGCCATGGCGAAGTAATAGGCATTAGCTCTTGTTGTGGTTGGCGCGGGATGGGTCTATGAACTTGGCAGTCGCTACATTTCTTTATCACATCACGCGCATCGCGATGCATAGTGGGCCAGTAGTATCCTGACCGCAAGGCTCGTGCTACGACGGACCGTGGTCCTGAATGCATACTGCATGAACCGGCGTGGATTTCTCGGAGTACGTAATCTGCCTGAAGAGGTCCAACGCACCGAAGCCATGGTTGTAGAAATGAGCGCCGATATAGGATACCATCTCGAAGTTCGAACCTCTGCGCTGTGCGCCGTATCTGTCGAGCGTCCTTCTGCTCATGGGGCAATATACCTTTGCTTATAAATTCGAAAATAGGGGTCATCCACGTAGGATTCTGCTCCTCTATTACCGTGGATATTTCCATCTCCGAGATGGATTTATTTTTTAGGATCTCCACCAACACTTGTTTTGACAGGTGCACAAAGCTTGTAGATGCGATCTTGCTTAGCGCATCCGCTTTTTTGTTTTCCCCTCTAGGAACTTGTTTAATGGTAAACCTGTCAAAACCTTGGATTAGTGACTTGGTCTTGTCGAGGTATTGAACCATGTTATCCTCTTTAGCCACATATTCGCCCAACACATGGTTGGCTACTAATCGGGAATCCACATTTGCTTCTAGGTTGCGTACACCCATTCGAGTTGCAATGCGTAATCCATCAATTAGGGCTTCATACTCTGCCTCGTTATTCGTAGCTGTGAATTCAAAGCGCAGTGCGTAAGTGAATTCCATTCCTTCTGGATTGGTGAGGATAAGGCCTGCGCCCGACCCATCCACGCATGAAGATCCATCCGTGAACAGGACCCATGGTTCTTGTAGTTCTACCTCGCTCCGTGGAGGTGCAGCATCAGTGTCTGGTTTTTCGATGATGAAGTCTGCTAGTATTTGCCTCTTAACCGCAATGCGTTGTCTATAAGAGATGTTATGCTAGCCTAGCAATACACTCCACTTCTGTAATTGCCCCGATGCGTCGGGTTTGGAGATAACTTGCTTGATTGGTTGGTCTGTGATCACCGCTATTGGGTGTGCTTGAAAGTACCTGCGCAATCTTTTGGCGGCAAATACTAATGCCAAGACCAACTTTTCCATTGGGCTATAGTTAATCTCTGTCTTCTTGAGCGCTTTGCTTACAAAATATACCGGTGTTTGTACGGAGTTCCTATCTGTCAGTAGCACCGCGCTGACTTCTCCATGAGTCACAGACAAGTACACAATTAACTCCTCCCCTGGTCGGGGTGCGACTAGCTTGGGAAGCGCTGCTAAATGTTGCTTAAGCTATGTAAAAGCTTCTTCCGCTTCTGTAGTCCAACGAAAGTCTCCCTTTTTTGTACACTTCTTGAGTGTTTTAAAGAGGGGGAGTGACTTATCTGCTGATTTGGACAGGAATCTGTTCAACCCGGGTAGTTTTCCATTCAGAGACTGGACTTATTTCAACGTGCGTGGTGAAGGGAGTTGGATGACAGCCTCTGTTTTTTCTGGGCATTGTTTAATGCCATCAGGTTCTATCCAGTATCCAAGGAACATGCCTTCTGTAGCACCAAAAGTGCATTTCTTAGGATTTAACTTCATGTTGATCTTTCGTAGTGTTCTAAATGTTTATTCAATGTCGCGGACCACTTCGTCTTCGGTATGGCTTTTTATGACAAGGTCGTCAACATAGACCTCTAGGTTGCGGCCCACTTGCTTTTCAAATGCATTATCTACCAATCGCTGGTAGGTGGCGCCTGCATTCTTTAGGCCAAAAGACATCTTTGTATAACAGTAGACACCTTGGCTTGTGTGGAAGGCTGTTTTTTCCTCGTCTTCTTTAGCCATTTGGATTTGGTGGTACCCTTTGTATGCATCTAAAAAACATTTAAAGGGGTATCCGCATAAAGATTCTACCTTCCAGTCTATCTCTGGTAGTGGATAGCAGTCTTGTGGACATGCTTTGTTGAGATCAGTGAAATCCACGCACATCCGCCAACTACCATCACTCTTCTTGACCATCACTGGATTGGCGAGCCAGTCATGCTAATAGACCTCTCGCATGATACATGCGTCAACAAGTTTGTGTACATCCTCTAGAATGGCTTTTGCGCGCTCTGGAGCCTGGCCGCGCTTTTTTCTGCCGTACTGGGGAGTATCCTTGTCGGATTTTCAACTTGTGTTCTGCAATCGAGCGTGGCACACCAGTCATGTGCTTTGGTTCCCATGCGAAGATATCCAGATTCTTTTGCAAGAGCGCGCACACGGCAACTCTGCCTTTATCAGACAGCGATCCCCCGATCGATACTTCTTGCTCCGGGTAATCAGGATGAATTGCGACCTTCAGGTTTAATACTTTAGCTGCGCTCTGTTCTGGGGTTTGCGTCGTCTCACATGTAATCGTGTTACACTCTCTAGGTGGCACGGCGTTATTGTAGATGGTGACAATGCCGCCTTCTACCGGGAATTTGAGCATCCCATGTGCTGTGGATGGTACAGCGCGTATTGCCGAAATTCCTGGTCTTCCGATAATGCCATTGTATGGCGAAGGAGATTTGATCACCATAAAATTCATCCAGGCTGTCGTGGAGTGTTCCTTATTACCAACAACAACTAGTAGTCGTAGTTGCCCCATGGGCCATATCTTTTCTCCCGTGAAGCCAGTCAACGACGTCGTGGCCGGGCTTAACTGTCTTTGTATCTCAGGTCGCAATCTTTTGAAACAATGCTCATACATTATGTCTGCTGATGCCCCTCCGTCAACATACATGCGGTGGATATCATGACCCCCCGTATTTATCTCGATGGTGAGTGGTTCCGCCACTGCGTTGTCCGCAGCCAAGGTGGGGAAAGAGATTTCGCTTCCATGAGAAAATTTCTGGCTGACCTTTTGCCTAGTCTTTCGCTGCCATGATTGTATCATGTAGATTTTGTCAGCCTTGTCCTTAGGTGCTTCTTTCTTGCTCCCGGTCTTCTGTTTGTCTTTCCCATCCTTGATGTTCTTAACTAGATGGTCCAATCTGCCTTCTTTTACTAGCTTATCAATTAGTTAGCGCAATTGGACACACTCATTGGTGGTGTGACCCTTCTGTCCATGATACTCGCAGTATCCGTTCCCTACACGCCGATCTTCTAGGGTGCGCATTGGTGGGGGTCTCGGAAAGTTCGCGCCTTCCGTCGCAAATATCTCCCTTGGAGTCTTCGTTAGTGGGGTATACTTGTCATTCTCTCGTCCGCCCCCCTAACTGCGGTAGCTTTTGTTACGATTGCTACTCTGGTCATTGGATTGTCTCCTGGGCTGTTCTTGTGACCTATAGTTTGAGTAGCCTTTCTTGCTATCCGCAGCGGCGGCTTCTCCTTGGATGAAGGACCTCGTGCGCTTCATAAGTTCGTCAAAGGTTTGGGGAACCCTATCATTTAACTTTTTGATAAGTTCTGGGTTATTGATTCCGTTCATAAACCCTGAGATCTTTAGTATTTCGGGGCATGCCTTGACATGTATGCATTCGTCCTTATAGCGCTCCACATAAGTGCTTGTGGATTCCCCTTGGCGCTGTTTTACCCTAGCGAGTTCGACAGGGTTCTTGGCGCACTTCTTCCTCTGAGTAAAGTTCAAACGAAACGCCTTCCGCAACTCTTCAAACCCATTGATGCTTCTACGTGGAAGCTTACTGAACCAGTTTCGCACATTCCCTGCTAATGTAGAATTAAACATGTGGCACCACACAGGTTGTGGCCAATTTTCGATGGTAGCTGCTGATTCGAAAATTTTTAGATGGTCGTCAGGATCACCTGTCCCATCATAAGTTTTAACATTAGCGGGCATGCGCCTTCTCTTATCTTCTGAAAAATCACTGATGCGCCGAGTGAATGCGTCAACCTTTTGGCGGCGCCAGGGACGAGACATATCTTCGTCCTCCTGGTCGCGGTATCTTCTCCTGGACTTCCAGTGTCCTGTTTCTTCTTCCTCATTGTCCGAGGAGTCACTTGAGGATGAGCTTACTCTTTTGCGGCGCTTGCGCAGACTATCCTCGGAATCCGAGCTTGAAGGGCTTTCGCTTGGGGAGCACCGTCGCCCAAGTCTATCGTGAATCCTGCGACTGCCAAGCCTAGTGTGGACATTGGTGCGCCGTCTATCGTCTTCATGCTCCTCCGGATACTGTAAGTCGGCTGCTTCATCATCCACAACTTTCCTTCCGATCCTAGTAAACACTGGGTGTCGGCGGCTATCCTTCTCGCGCCTTTCCTTTAGGTAATGCGGTGGGGATGCTTCATGCTCAGGGTCGAAGTTGAGCCGGGCTTGCAGACTCTGGCTTAACCTCTTTTTCGCTTCCTCTCGCATAAGCGCAGCCAAGGTTTCATAGTTTTGAGACACGAAATCACTTGGCGCTAGTTCAGGCGTGACTTCTTCTAGCGCGAGGATGTCTGTTTCCAAATCAGGACCCTTGTTTCGGATAGGCGCATTTGGCGGCTCAGTGAGGTCTAATTCTGGCATGGTGAAAGGAGTGCGTTGTAGATCTTTCGCGCTAGTGGTTGTTGTAGTAGCATGGGTAGTCCTTGTGAGTGGTCCTACTGTAGTAAAGGCCAGATCTGAGCATGATCCTCGGTTTTTGGGCGCACTGGTTGTTCCAGAGGCCTGCTTAGGGGCTGAATCAGTTTGCTGCTTCTCCCCCTGTAGGTCACCATGCGTTTTCTTCGCCTGCGGAGTCCGCTGATTTAGGTTTTCGTGCTTTGTCATTCTAGTTCTTAGTAAAGTTCTTAGTGTATGGTCCCACGGATGGCGCCACTTGTTGATACAAAAGTTGGGCGTTCCTTGTTTAGATTCTTGTTCCCGTATCAATTGGATCTTAATGCTTGAGACCTGCGCACTAATAGAACAAAAAGAACCGTTAGGCTTATCGTGGGATTGTCTCCCACGATTATCCTCCGGCGTGAGAGTAAGTAATCGGATTTAGGGTTTTAGTGAAGAGTTAGGGTTATGATATGATACCTTTGATGAGAGCCGAGATGCCCTTTATATACACACGAAATCCTTGTTGGTTTCGTGTTCCTTACTCTTCGGCGTATCCCTCCTTATTCGGTCCATTGATCCTTATCCCGTAAATAAGAGATCCTATATCAAGGCCAATAATAGATTTCGGATTTGGGCCGTTGTAAGCCCAAATCTTTATCGTGATAGCCCACGCGTGATGGGCTTGAGTATTGGTCGGGTTCGTGACCCGAGTGCGGACTATACGTCATCACCTTTAGAAGTCAAATTTATTTCACTATTAAGTATGCCCCCTTTGTGAATTCCCTTTAATATTAAACAGCCAGTGAAATAACATACTAATTACATCACAAAGAATAAAAAGTAGATGGATTTACTTAGTTCTATTCTATTTCAAACATGTCAATAATATATATATAGGGGAATCCAGCAAAAATATATTTCAAATGCACTCAACCTTCAACTGCTATATCCAAATATATCTAGTTCATAGTTGTAGTGATTACACGCAAAAGAATTCAAGAAATGGTCATCGACCTCAAAATTCAGTAAGATCACTCCAACCTTACCTATTTCAACCCATTACCCAACCCACCCATTTTGCCACCACTAATCAAAACTAGTCATCAATGGAAGTGTTTATATTATTTCCTCGACCATGTACCCCCATAGGAGAATGCTTGTTTGAGGTTGGGCTTTGGTAAGAAGACGGCTCGAAATAGTAAACTACATGAATGAAGGAAGGAAGAGGTACATATGAAAGTTGATATTCTTCCTTGATGTGATAATTAGACCATTCACATCGCAAGCGTTAAACCCACGTTAAAGGACTAGTTTTGCTGCGTTAGAAGGCGTTAAGGGGCGTTAAGCGATGCACATGTGGGGCGTTAACGCTGCGTTAAGGGTTGCGTTAGCACCCTAACGCAGCGTTAAGGGTATGTTCTGCCAAAAAATAATTTTTTTTTCACTTCCGCCCCCTATTTCTAACCGTTGGAAGTTTGATTTGTTTCACTTTTTCCCCCTATAAATTCTAACCGTTGAAAAGGAGCGGGTTTGGCTAAAAAAATAAAAATAAATAAATAAATAAATAAACAAATAAATAATTCAAAACCATTTTCAATCCCCTATAAATAACCATTTCACACAATATTTTTTTTTCACACTTCCACAGCTCAATACACTACATATTTACACTATCTTTTCAACCTTCAAACAAAAAAAATGTCTCGATTCAACCTAAACGATGACGGGAACGAATCGTTCTTAGATCTCTTAAGCTCCGGGTTTAATAACCCCAATGTTGACTCATCTTCTAACCCAAACGCCGGCTCATCTTCAATCCCGAACCCACTTGGCTTGTCGGAGCAAGAACTTTACGAACAACATCAACATATGCTCTATTTCGAACAACAACAATCTAACCTAAACACAAATTTCTCCAATCTCAACTTCACCCAAAATTCACAACAATCCCATACCGCAACCAATGAAGTTCCCGATACTCCAACGTCTACTCCAAAGAAAAACAAGTTCGGGCGTATCAAACGAAAGGAGAGAAAATCAAGAAACCCCGAACCCGAACCTTTGGAGGATGATAATGAAGAACCCGTTGCCAACAAGACCAAACGTTGGAACCCACAAGAGGAAAAAGTGCTTGCTCAGTGTTATGTTGCAGCGTCAGAAGACGCACATGTGGGTCGAAGTCAAAGCATGGATACGTTTTGGCAACGGGTGCAGAATGAGTTTAACAGAGTCAATTACCAACTAAGAAACAAGGATATGCTCCAAAGTAAGTGGAGAACGTTGAACCGTGATTGCTCAAAGTTCAACGCGTACTACAAACGTTCCAAACGCCAAGAAAGAAGTGGCGAAAGTGAAATTGATATCCTGAAACGTGCCCGAGAAATGTACCGGGACGAGCACAAAACCGCTCCTTTTAGCAACGAGGAGGCTTGGGAGGTTTTACGGGGTCATGTGAAGTGGGACGCGCCGGAGGCAGTTGATTTAACCGGCGATGAACAACCAAGCCAAACAAATGAGTCGTTGTTTGGTCATGATGAACAACCAAGGCCAATGGGAAGACGTGCTGCAAAGAAAGCTCGATCCGAGAGCACGGGAGGAACGAGCACGGGAGCGAGTACGGGAGGAACGAGCTCGTCAGTGCAATTCGGGGAGAATATGACAGCCGAGTATCGTCACAAACGGGAAATGGCAGAAGCCGCGTATCGGGCTACAAAGGAAAAAGAGGAGGCGATAACAAGGCTAGAGGAAATAAAGTTTTTGAAGGAATCTACCGACGGGCAACCTCCAGAGGTGGTGTGGTATATCAACCAAGAAAAAGCTCGCATTGTGGCAAAATACAAGCTCGGGCAGTTTCCACAGTAGATTTAGGATTGTCTTTATTTTTATGATGTAATTTTTAATTTCGTCGTTATTTTCATTTATTTCTTTAATTTCGTTGTAAGTTTTTTTTTTAAGTGTGTTATGTTTGAATGTAATGTTATGTTTTAATAAATGTGTTGTTTTTAAAAAAATGAAGTAATTTATAAGTTAGGGGTTGAATTTGAAAATTTATGTGTAAAGGCGAGTTAAGGTGTGTTAAAGCTGAGTTATTGTTGTGTGGGTTAAAGCTGAGTTAAGTTAAGGGGTGAAAAAGCTGACGTGGCATGCCTTAAAATTTAAGGCTGAGTTAACTGATGTGAGTGGCCTTACTATCAGCGCCATAAAATGGAAAACCTACTAACCAAGGTTCCTGAAAGATAAAGAAGCCAGATCAGGATTTTATAGGAGAATCCAATTAAGTTTTCCTAGGTTAGATTAGCATTAAAAGATTGTTATTTTATCTTAAAATTTAGTTTGGATGGATAGGCACACCTTCCGGTATATTAGGATCGAACTCGACATCACGGGATTGCACACTTTACGTATGAGAATTAAACATTAATAATTTTATATAAAATGTTATATTTAATTATTAATTATCACAAAACGTATAACGAACGTTAGTATTTAACGGAAGTGACTAACGATCGTTAAATAAGAAAAAGGAAAGGGACTAGAATGAAATTAGAAGTCAAGAATGTTCCGGATCCCCCTATAACCATAGGGTCGTTCGGTTTGATATATGGGTTACCAAATTCATATCAAACTTGGGCTCTAAGTTCCATTCACTATATAAGCAAACCAAGGTTATAGTTTTTGAAATCTCTTGTGTACACAAAACTAAAACCTAAAAGTTTTCTTCCCTTCTCTTATTTCTAGCCGATCGACATAAACCCTTCTATAGGGTCGATCGGATTTTTTCTTAATCAAATAGTTTGGTTTAAGTTTTGTGATTAAATTACTTGCATAACTTTAGTTTGTGTTAGTACGTGTGTACAAGAACGTGATACTTACACACTATTGTAAGTATCTTGGATTGAATTGCAAAAAAGGTAAGGGGCAATTCGTGTAATCCGTTTAAACCCTAATTAGGGTTCATCACTCCTATTGCTCGGTTTGATTCTTGTTTTGAAAGAATCATCAAGGTACGCTTACATTTAAATTCGGTTAATTATTTATGTGTTATGTTTCCTACGCTTCCGCATGCGTTCTTTGACGCTTTTATATTTATATGAATGTCATGATATTATAATTCCAACAGTGGCATCACGAGCCGTTATAACATGTAATTAATTACCGAAACACATAAAAAACAAATCTTGATTGTGTTTGAACATGTTTAGTCGATTTAGGGTTTAAAATCCAATCGAACCCTAATTTTAATTTTAGGTCTGATTGCCCTTGATTAAGTTTTAGGGTTTATGTTTGGTTATTTAATTTGATTAGAAACCCAAGGTTTAACATGTTTATGTGTTTGTAAGTGATCTTGGGGCAACGTACTAATTGTTAGGTAGAATCCATGCAAACGTGCATGTTTGGCATGGATTCATTGTTGTGATGTTTTAAATTGTTTTCACATGTAATTTAATTGATAGATGCCGAATTTGGGGAAGACTCCAGTTAATTAATTAAGTAATCAATTATGTGCAACGTGGTGTATATTTAATTATGACTAACGCAATCGATACGTCGATGCATGTGTCTCACTTACCATTGTAAGTGATAGTCTTAGTTAAATATATGCATAATTAAACATAGATTGATTATTAATAGGTTTATCGAATTAGATTGCATGTGGCTAACTGTTTACATAATTAATTGTTAAGTTATGTGTGTTATTTAGTTGTTTACTTTTATTATTACTTGTTTTTGTTTAATTGTACGACATGTTTTAAGCAAAAAGGGTAATTTTTGAATAGAAAATAAATGAACTAAATAATGGTGAAACTTGATGTAATAAATTATGAATCTTGCAAAGTCTTATGTGCCGATAGTGGTTCGCTTCGCACGGTAATTTGCTCCCAGGCGAGATTAGCAAGGTTATAATTTATGGCATGTTTTTAAGACTAAAGTCATAAACTTTTAATTGAGTGATGAGTTTTGTACCAATAGTAAGAACGGCTCACCCAATATTGACAAACTATAAGAGAGGTTTAAGGAGGATTGACATTAAATTGTCAAACCAAAAGAGACGCGTTTTTAATTGGCATTTGTGCTGACGTTTGTCTCTCCGCTCCTTTGTGCGTCAAATTGGAGCTACCAAGTATGAATATTTTTATGTACAAAATCATCTTTAAGGGTGAATTGACCTCAATTCCACGTACTACTTTGTCGTAATTATCCGAATAACTTGGGTCTTTTGACTCATGCAGTAGTAGGATATAGTGGGCGATAATTGTAGGTAGATTTAAATCTTAGCTTAAAATTTGTAAAAAGGTTTTGAAAAACTTATGATACGAAGATGTATGCATGCTTCTTCGTACATATTTTGATTGACACATCAAAATTAGTATCGTTTAAAATTAAGTTAATGCCATCTAGTTAAAGAACACTTGATAAAATTGCAAGATAATAAAAGAATGACATTATAAAACTACTTCCAATTTTGAAAGATAATTCTCGAATTGGAAAAGAAAGAAATGCAATGGTACCGAGCGCTGATAAAAATCTTTGACGGTATTTTCATTGTGACAACCAATTAAAGCACTTATATATTTCAAACAATACAATCAGTTCTAAAAAAAATAAAGAAAAAATTACACTGTCTACACAATCGAGCCAAAACGTTACACAGTTCCCAAAATTTAAAAAATAAAAAATAAACAAAAAATTGGGTTATAATAAAAAATTTGTGTACCTTGCGTGCAGATTTTTTTTTTGAAACGGGCAAATATTGTTCGAGTTGGGGAAGAACAGCCATTATAGATGTTTGATTTTTGGAGAAGACAAAAAAAATTTATGGGTGCACTTTTGTTTTTGTAGAAGATTTGGAGCGTTTTTTTTTTTTTTTTTTTTTTTTTTTTGTCAACAAAGGTTTGATTTTTTTTTTCTTGACACGTGTCATGTTGTGGTTAAAAGTTAAATTAAGAAAAAATTATTTTCTCCATCCCAAAATATAAGTTCATTTTAACTTTTTCAAAGTTATTTTTATTCAAACATTGACTTTAATTATTATTTTTCATTTTATATAATACTTGATGCAAAATATATAATGAACTTGTGTTTTATAATGCATACTGATTAAAAAGTCTCTTTTATTTGTATTAATTAGTAGATAGATTAGTACCCTATCTAAAACTCATATATATCCACACTAGCTTGATTTTCACCATTAAATAAGTGATTAGGTAAATTTTGATTTTTTTTTTAAAGTTTAATGCTCCCATCTTTACTTCACTCAACAATTACTTTCATCTTTACTTCACTCAACCAACACTTTCATCTTACTTCATTCATCTTTACATCACCTTTATTGTCTTAGAGTAAATATCAAAAATCGTCCCTGTGGTTTACTGGGTCACTCGAAAATGGTCCATATACTTTAAAATACCCGGATCCGGTCCCTGTGGTTTACAACCCATACGGATTTGGTCCCTTGACCGGGTCATCCGTCAGTTGACCATTAGTGGAGGACTAAAAAGACGAATATACCCTCATCTTCATCCTCTCCATTTTTCACCACCTCCCTCTCCATCTCCCTGTGGTTTACCACCACCACCTCAAATTTTCGACTACCTAAATATACTGGAAAACTCTAATTGAGAATCATAAATTCCAAGTCCAAACTCCATACATCTATTATCGAATTAAGCTAGACAATTTCTTTCCCACTAAAAGGTCAGAACACCCTATTTGAGCATACCCGTTGATAATCGAGTTTCATGTTACCAGATCTTTGTTTGTTATTTCAATTCTACATCACACAACTAAAACAACTCCTTATAAAAACCTTTTATTCATCTCTCCGCCACCCCCTCACCCCTCACTTTCCCCAAATCCCATCTCATTCCAAAACACACACACACAAAAAACAAATATCACGAACCATGAGTTGTAAACCACAGGGACTGGATCTGAGTATTTTAAAGTACATGAACCATTTTCGAGTGACCCGGTAAACCACAAAGACGATTTATGATATTTACTCATTGTCTTATATACTCTAACTAACTTTATCCACCTTAAAAAAACACGCACACGTATATCACTCTATTTCCCCCACATTCAACGCACAAAGACCCATCTCCCTTACAAGCAAACATTACTCTCGATCGAGCTCATGGCTTTTATTTCTTTAAGGCGATTGAGCTCATGCCGCCCTTTCTATCCCGTGGACTAGACTACATTCATAATGATTAACATAGGTTAGACATTCGCTTTGCTTGTGAATACTCGTATTATTTGATGTTTATATGATAAAACAAAGCAAGTTTTTTCTACACTCAACTGTTTTGCCTTTGTGTATTTGGGTATTTGGCATAAACTACTAGCTACAAGATGTTAACCCATATATAGCGTCATTTATTTGGTAAAATAGTCAGATCTACACATTTGAATAGAAAATTTTGTTTTTGAAAGAAATGGATACTTACGTTTTAAAGAAATACTTACAATTGAAGTCAAACGCGAGGATTAACAAATAGAAGATCAAAACATAGTAATTTTGAGGGGACTTCAAGTTTTTATATGACTCCTACTGCATTGAGAACTTTAATACATTAATTACTTGGTTTGTTTTATTGTTTGATCAAACATATTCCTCATAACGCATACATGTATATAAAGCATGGTAAGTTAAAAAAGCACATTTTGTATGCTAAGATGAGTAAGATCATGTCAAGACTTTTAGTTCAAACTATGCTTAAAGAATCTTATAACATGAAAAATATAGTAGTAGTTTTCTTAATTTCTTTTAATTTTTCTTTTCGCCTTCCCAGATGAAGAACCGTGGGTTCTATATATATCATTATATGTTTTGACTTTTGAGTATTTGTTTCTTTGAAAACTTTATTGCTAAATCAAACAATAGTAAATTTGGTAAAATTTCACAAATGTACATAGCTATTAAATATCAACAAATATATTATATATATATATATATATATATATATATATATATAGTGTATCTTTATTTTCAGAACCCTGTTAAGTGCGGGAACTGCGAGAATCCGCTTTACACCGTTAGATGAGTTTGATCAATGGCTATAATTGATTGTGCCATTAATGTAATTAATTAAAAGTACAAATATTTTCCTTTTTGGCTCGAAGGGCAATATTTGAATTTTTTGTTATAACAATTTTAAAAACCGTCCAAAATTAAAGGCATAACCACTATCATCTTGTTTTCTTCTTCTCTCTCAAGATCACATCCACAAATCATTTGTTTTAACCTAAAAAAAAATATGCCGCCTCCTCCCAAAGCTTTCAATCCGATTTAAGACAAAAAAAGAAAAAGAAAATGTTGCTACCGATCTAAGGTTCGAGATCTTGAATGGAGATCTTTGGATCGTCATCTATATACGAGATCTACAAAGTTAGTAAGTGGTTTAATTCGATTTTATATTAGTGTGTGGATGACAATAGATTTAATTTTGTATTAGTTCTTTTATTCTTTGTATTAGTTCCTCATCTATATACGAGATCTTTTATTCTTTGATTCATGCTACCTTGTACTACTAGCTAGAATCTGAATCGATAGTATGCCTACCGGAGTCTGTGCATTTAAGCAGATTGGTAGATTTGAGTGACATGCCTATTGCTGAAGGAAAGTTGCTTTGTTGAAAATAAGATGACTGCTTTTAATTGTGTTTTAATGATAAACATGGAACCGGGTCTCTCTGCAAAAACAAAGACCAGACTTTCTATGATGGAATGATAAGATCAAATTATATTGTTATGTGTCTTGTAGACAGTTACAGAAATCAATGCAATTAGGTTCTTGTCATGTATATGTGTCTAATAGTAATTTTTTTGTATATTGACAACTTTCTAAGTTAAAGTTTAATAACTTTTAGTTTAATAAAATAATAAAAAGTTACTTGCTGTAGGTTCTTGTCATGTATATGTGTCTAATAGTAATTTTTTGTATATTGACAACTTTCTAAGTTAGCATCACGTAGTTCTTATGAGTTTAGTAGTTTATATACATTTAGTACCTATGATAGATTAAACTTGGACTTCGTGTTTGAACATACTCGTTTTTCAGTGAACATACTTGTTTTTTACATTGAACATGGTTGTTTTTCATGTGTAGATAATACATGTCTAGATTAAACGTGGAATTCGTGTTTGAACATACTTGTTTTTTCTGTGAACATACTTATTTTTCAGTACACATTTTGGTTTTCATAGAACATACATGTTATTCATTGAACATACTTGTTTTTACATTGAACATGGTTGTTTTTCATGTTATTAACATACATGTATTAAGGTGCATACATGTTTTAAAGTACGGTGCATACATGTTTTGAGGTACGGTGAATACATGTTTTAAGGAATGGTGCATACGTGTTTATTGCTGATAAAAAATCAATTAAAATGGTGCATATGTGTTTTATAGCTGATATAAATCAATAAAAAGTGTGTACATATGTGTTTCAAGGTTAATTATAATTAGTGAAATGGTGCATATGTGTCTCAAGGTTAATACTGTATAAAATCAATGAAATGGTACATATATGTTTTTATTGTTGGTATAAAATCTTTGAAAGAGTGGGCATATGTGTTTGATAGTTGTTTTTGATATGTGTTTATGATTTAAAATATGTTTGATATATACAAGATTGTGCATATGCGTTATGATAGTTGTTAGGATTATTATTTATTTCTTATTTGTTTATGGTTTGACTGTTTTTGTACATGCTTGTTTCAGATTGATGAAGATGACGATATCATTGAAGACCGAGAAGTGGATGAACAAAAATATACATGAAGATAATTTGTGATTTTTGAAGATATACGATTATTGCATACGTGTTTTATGTTCTTGTAATTAAGTGGAATGTAACATTTAAGTATATTAATCTTATTTTTTTTATTTTGTAATGATTTATTTTCTTTGATTTGTGTTTCAAACTTCTTAAAAAATAATGGTTAGACAAAAATATTGATAGGTTGATAAAAAAAAATGTGAACAATTACATTATAGAAACACATTTAAATTGACATTATTTAAAAAACATGCACGCACCTAGTTTTTCTCAAAAAAAAAAAAAAAAGAACAAAAACACATATGTTCTTCTAACACATTACCAAAAAAAAAAAAAAAAAAAAAAAAAAAAAAAAAAAAAAAAAAAAAAAATTCTACCGAAAATTTAGGAATCTTTTGAAACAGAATTTAATAAAAAAAATTCGAAAATAATATAAAAATTGTATTTTACTAAAATACCCTTATGATTAAATAATGATCTTTAATATTTAAAAAAATCTTATTGGTCTAGGAGAGTTCTCGCAGTTCCCGCACTTAACAGGGTTCTGAAAATAAAGCCCCCCTATATATATATATATATATATATATATATATATATATATATATATATATATATATATATATATATATAGGGGGACTTTCAAACGAGAACCATTTTATCCGCAAGAACTGAGAGAACCACCAAAAACATACATGCACGCCTTTTAAAATAAAATAAAAATACATGCAAATCATCAATAATCGTAAACATCCACCTATGTTCTTCAATATCATTATGAACTCATCCTCTTTTTTCACAAAAACCTTACACACGGCCGCAATATTGTCGTTGCACGTCTTATAAGAACATACATGCACACCTTCAAAGAAAATTTTTGTACTTCGAATTTCTTATCAACTTCTTTAGAACAACTATGTTTTTTTTAAAAACATATGTGTTGTTTTGAAAACATATGTGCAAAAATACAATTATTGAAGGCGTGCATGTATGTTTTTGGTGGTTCTCTCAGTTCTTGCGGATAAAATGGTTCTCGTTTGAAAGTTACACTATATATATATATATATATATATATATATATATATATATATATATATATATTATATATATATATATATATATATATATATATATGAATCTGGATCGATTGAGAAGGTTTTTATTTTGAGAAGATTGAGAAGGTTTTCAAAAACGACAGATTTTTAACTTTGATTCATGTTTTTCAAGCGTAAAACTCATTTTAATGTGATTAAAATTCAAAATGTGTAAAAAAATTTTGAATCAATGTTAAAAATCTCTCGATTTTGCGATATATGTAGAATACTGAATCATCTGTACAAATTTAATGAATCATCATCATAACTCGATTTTAACAATGATTTGTGAATCAAATTTGTAATTTATAGATTCGATTCACCATAAAATGATGTTTTACTTGTGAATCAAATCAAAAACATGAATCACTTTGTTCAAATAAAGATTTCTCAATCTTCTCAAAATAAAAACCTTCTCAATGGAACCGGATCATATATATATATATATATATATATATATATATATATATATATATATATATATATATATATATATATATATATATATGATGAAATTTAACATTTGCTACTAACAACAAAACTTTTCATAGATATGTTAATATTAAGACATTTCTAGAAACATGCTTCACATTTTCCGCAAACATCACTGATGTGGTGAGTGTATTGCATTAGTGTTTACAATATTACAGGAAGTGGTTATGGACTTTGGATGATTTTTATCGATTTAGTTTAGACATTATGTATTGTCTTAACCTATAATTTGATATTTAATTGTTAACAAGCAATCCTAAAAGTTGTTGTTACCAAAACTCATAAATAAATAACAAAATTTTAGTTTATTTTATGTTTCAAAACATGTGGCAGAGATTTCGAATTTTCTTACTCAAGATTTTAAATTGTTCAAAAGATCAAACAACCTTGTTGGTTTCGAACAACATGGCTCCAAAATCCAAAATAATATGCCTGAAAATGAGTCGTATTTCGTAAGAGTATTGTTATGCCTACCCGTTACCTCTTCTATCCCTTTTTTACCCATTGCATTGACAGAATAAGACATCTATACTACATATAAAAGAAAAACGGTCAAACATGAAAAAGTGAAATGTTGAAAGTCAAAGGTGAGAGAAATATATAATGTAATTAATACTCTTATTAAAACACACCATTACTTAAAAGTACAATGATTTATTCACATTGTACAACCAATTAAAAACATATCTATCAAATTAAAAACAACCAATTAAAACACCCCATACTAAAAAGTACAATAAAATATTCACAATTTACAATTTAAACAAGCTACAACATAATCTAAAATATAAAATAATTAAACACATTAATAAAATACACAAAGCTTCATACAAGCTAACAAGTTGATGGTACATATAGTTTTGAAAACCGGACCGGACCAACGGGTTCAACCGGGAACCGGTGTCGCCACCGGTTCGGCTAACCAATAAAAGCCATCCGAAAACGAACCAAAGAGGACCCGTTGAAACCGATACAAACTGGTGAATCAGGTCTCATCGAGATCTATTTCTCCGGTTAATCGTCACAGGGTACCCGCCGCAACGCGCGAGTACCCTGCTATACTATATATAAAGGAAAAACCAAAAAGTAAAAAGTGAAAAGTTGAAACTAAAAAAGGAAATGTTGAAAACATATATTTCAAAATGAAACTATTAATACATATCGAAAACCGGGTTGACCCGGGACGCTTCAAACCGGCGGGTTGACCCAGTTTAATTTGACCCGTTTTTTACCCAACCCGTCGGGTTGACTCGGTTTAGATCGACCCGTTTTTCGACCGGAACGGTTCAACCGGTTGAACCACCCGGGTTGAATCGGGTTTCAAAACATTATATTTAATTCCCAAATCTTCAAACTTTTATTATTTTTCGTTTATAACCCATAAACTTTTTTTTTAACACAAAACGATCTGTCGCTATAAAATCCCGTTGCTATGCACGGGTACTCGTCTAGTTTTTATATATATATTTTTGTTCCATATTCTTTTTCTTTTACTACTTTTGACTTGTTAAATTTTATATTTACGTATAGTACTTTATTGGGTAGTTTATGCACTTTATTAATACGAAAAGATAGTTTTTAATGGTTTTCTGCTCCGTATTTTTTATATTTTACTAATTTTAACTTATCATACTTTATATTTTATGTTCTGTATTTTTTATTTGGCAAGTTCATAATAAAAACAAAATTACAAAATACAATAAAATTTTAGAAGGGTATTACAATCATTTTAAAGGGATATGGATAACCGATCTATTTCGTATTAATTCTTGTGTTTTCATAAGTTAAAGATCTATTTCGTATTAATTCTTGTGTTTTCATAAGTTAAAGAGATAAAGTAAAAATACCGCATGTTGTCTTTCTAATGTCTTTTTTTTTTTTTTTTTTTTTTGAAAGAGTTTTCTTGAGCACAGTGATGGGGATATTGCAAAACCCGCAAGAAGTTTTACAATCCTCCTAGGCAGTGTACCTAACCGTTGTAGTGCAGTATAGGTAAGACACGGGGGATTGCTCGTTCTCTAGGGGAATAGTGTTGTGAAGGCCTAAGTGTATGTCGAGATAGGTTTAAAGGTGAGGGATGATTGTTTTTGTGTTTTTATGTTTTTTTGAAAGCAAATAAAAAACTCGGGGGTTTGAGGAGTGGGCGTTTTAATCACTAATTGATTAAAACTATCTAAACTAATTCTAAACTAATATGCAGCAAAGTAAATTGGTGGTAACTTTTATGATAGGTAGAAGTATTTACTTAGATATCCTTACTTCCTAGTTATCTCTTATTGATTAGTCGAATTGTCATATCCTTGCTTAACTGGCTTGTTGTATTCCTTTACTATCATAGGGAGGTGCCAAAGTCCCCAATTCTATGAATGTATAGGTCTCCCCTAAAAAACCCTAGATCTACAAGTGACATAAAGTCATCTCCCTAGAATCTCACAGGATCTACAAACCGCAATTCACGCAACAAATACAATGAAATAAACCACCAGTGCACTTTAGGGTACGTTTAGTCGGATTTACAAGCTAGTTACATAAAAGAATTAAGCCAGTTTTCCTACTCCTAACGTAAGACAACCAATCAAACAAGAGACGACAATCAATACTCAATAACTAGGTTTCATTCAATCCAAGCAAACACTGATTAAGTTTAGCCTAGCATGTTAAAGTGAAGAGAATACAAACACATAATCAAACAACACATAGACATATTGACTGATTAAAGGAATAACTTATCTTCAATGAAACATGAGTTTTTGGGCTGTAAAAGCCTTACAAAAGCTGATAAAATCATCTAGGGTATGCCTCTCCAAAGTGTTAGACGAATTATGGAAAACATACGAAAATATATATTAGTTTACATCTTTGACGGCGTCACCTTTTAGGTTGTGACGCCATCAGCCCGCTGCCATTTAGGGTTTCGTCTTTGATGAATCGCCGCTGTGACGGCGTCGCTTAGGACATCTGACGCCGTCATGTAGTGTTTGACGTCGTCCCTTGTAAAATGTTCTGAGCTGTCACTTGTAACTTTTACACTGAATTTGGGTCTTCAAATACACCTGATGCCGTCAGGTTGTAGAATCTTCAGAATTTGCTGAGGCGTCACTTGTAATCTTTGTACCAATGATGTGAGAATAGCGAACCATCGCAGGAAGTTTTACAATCCTCTAGGCAGTATACCTAACCGTTGTAGTGTAGTATAGGTAAGTCTCGGGGGATTGATCGTTCTCTAGGGGAATAGTGTCGTTAGGTCAAAATGTATGTCGAGATAGGTCTAAACGTGAGTGATGATTCTTTTTGTATTCTTATATTTTTTAGAAAGCAGGTAAAAATCTCGGGTTTTGAAAGATTGGGCAGAGTTAGTTACTAATTAACTAACCCAAAACTACAATTAAACTAAATTAAACTAATAAACAAGAAAAGTAAAATTTGTGGTAACTCTTATGATAGGAAAAGCAGTGTTCACTTAGACATCCTTACTCCCTAGTTATCTCCTACTGATTTGTTGAATTGTCACGTCCTTGTTTTAATTGAAGCATTGTATTCCTTAATATTGGTCGTGGGGAGGTGCCGAAGTCCCCAACTCTATGAACATTAGTCTCCCCTAAATCCCTTAAAGACTATTAAGTTATCTAGGATCTACAAGCCGCAATTCACGTGTAGAGAACCGCAAAAATTCCCTATAATTAACAACGTTAATTATATATTAATCTCCGCCATTATTTTTAATCACCATTTTTACGGGAAAATTTAAAATTTTCTTTATTATATTATTTCAACACGAGAACGATATCACAAAAATTACAAAATGACGGGACAAGCTCAAACACGTGTTACGGAAACTAAATTAATTCACCAATTTAATTAACTCACTTATATATTCACTAATATACACAATTGGGCCAAAATAATTCCAGCCCACTTCCTTTGATTCGTCCACTGTTTACAGCCCATATTCCTATTTAGTTTTCATTTCCAGTCGAGTATGAGCCATCCAAAACGAACCGTTTTCTTTCAAATCTTAAACGTAACATGTTCATGTTTTTACACCTTCTAATTGTTCACCCACCAACGAAAAAGGACGCCAAATCTTAGCTCGTAACATGAACGTTTGTTACGTTTAAATGAGCTAAAGTGTTTGGCCAAAACCCACTAGTCGACATAACAAAAAGTCACAAAACTTATCCGTTTTAAACCGGGCTTGTTTCCACCCTATTTTATTAATTATTTCAGATCATTTGTGAAATGTTAAGAGTAATTACCACCTAAGAATTCTACGTTACACGATTAAATCAAGTTATGCACACCAAATACTATCTAGTCGACATATAGATTAAGAAGCAAAGTCCCATTTTGTTTCCCTCCCTCACATGCGTTCCTAAAAGTCTTCTTTGTCAGTAAATACATTCTAAATTCATCAATATCACTCTTCCATACTGTTCTTGCAAGTTGAGTAGTAAGAAAATTCCACAATATCAACTTGGTTGTGTATATATAAGTCGATCAGGTGCAAGTTTTTATTCATACTAAAATCCCATTCACCTATCACCTTTTGAATACATATACCTAAGCCTTGTTCACCATAAACAAACCTCAGTAGGCCAGAAACGATTCCCCTTTCCTTTGAAGCAAAACAAACCCATTTGAAGTTCGGGTTTTATATTCTAGCGAAGTGTGGAGCAGCTTCTCGTGTTCTAGTCTCTCGTACGCGTCCACTCCCCACCCTAAGAGATGTTGTGAGTCATTTCCGATCATCTCTAGTTCGTATCTCATGATCCTACATATCCATGCATCATGTATTAATAATCTCGAACGTATATATTTGTAATCATTTTTGCGTTTCACGCTTATACATAGAACACGAATCATGGCACGCCTCCCTCGTGGAAGGCCTAGGGGTCATGAGAAATATTCGCGTCACCTCTATATTATTGTCGCATGCATCCTTCGAACGTTATTTTTGATCAGACCATGCGCATACAAAATCAGGAAGTCAATGAAAATTTACAAGTGTTTTAATAACAAAATCTGTCCCAGTCGCCATATAAACGACCTCATATCTTTAAAACTAATTTAACGAGCATATGATATTTTTACAGAAACCAATAGACTTTACAACGAGCTAAAAGTTTCATGAATATAACATGTTAAGATAAGTTCGTTCGAACCTTCTAAATTGGCCAAAATGAATCGATACTCACGTATGAAGCACCAGACCTGAAATTATTCCAAGTCTTCTGGCTTGACAAAACTGCCTCAACCCGCTCACTTCATGACCCATTATTTTCGAATTTATAAATACAATACGTATATCTTTTTGCCTAGTTCAAATCATCACCTAACAAACTCTAATTTTTACTTTTAAAACTTTTTACGAAAAGCTCTCTAAGGCTTTTAAAAACGTCCCTTTTAAACGCTACACAAACTGGTTACAACACTTGGTCTATTTTTAATTTTCCAGTTTTCAAAAACGCACGATCAGGCTAACTCTTGGCCTGATTTCTTCGAATATGTGCACACAACCACCAAATCTTTTTATACCATCTCATTAACGACCTGAAATACTAGACTTTTTGTGTTCTGAGTTCTCGATAATAAGTCCAACCCGTCACTTATTTTTGCCCCTCTTTAACTGCCCATCGCTAGATTTTTAACTAGAAAATAAAACTTAAAAACTTAATATATACGGATTGGGCTTAGGTAAAGCCCATTAAGAGTTAACGAATGGTAAGCCCACCAGGCCCATGTTAAACATTTTTAGAATTATAAAAATAGCCCAAGTCCAAGCCCAAAACAATTTCCATGCCCTCGCCTCTAAATTTCTTAACAGGCCTTAAGATATTTCGTTAATGGCCCTTTTATATTAAAAATAAGCAAATCGTGTAATAAGCAATTGAAATAAGTTTTAATAAGCTTCAATAAGCTACAGAAAATCTCGCCAACTTTTTCCCATGACTTTTTTACGAAAAGGACTAAAAATGTAACGCGACAACACTTAGGAGGACTAAAACTGCCAAAGGCTGAAATTAGGGACTGAAAGTGTAAAAACAGGATCATTAGGATAGAAAGTGATATATTATTTAGTTCCAAGCTCAGAACGCTATATTGGACAAGTAGTGGACTATAAATGTAAATTATAAAAAATAAAGACTAACGGTGCAACGCTAACGCCGTTAGGGTAAAAAGAGTAAAAACCGGAAAAGGACAAGGACCAACATATTATATTTGACATTCTTATTTTATTTTCCATATTACGTCACCCCATCACGTCATATGCATTTTTATACATATCATTTACTTATTATATAACGTTCGTTATATATATATAAATAAAGAGTTTTAATCGTTTTAACTTAACGTTTTGTTTCACCACTTTCGAGGAAACGATATATTGGTTTCAAAGACATAAAAATAGGATAATAATATGAATAATATTATTTTTTAACTTGAGGCATTTTAAGCATATCATATTCTCACTCTAACGATCAAATCGTTATTCGTTCTCGTTATCAATTCCACCATTCATATTTGGTATGATTCTTAGACCTTCCTTATATTCAGGTCCCGTATTGAAAACGTTTCCGTAATCGTTCCTATAATCTTACTTGGTTTCGCAATTCCATCTTGTCCGATAAACTCAAAGGTGAGTCATGGCCCCTACTCTTTTAATACTCGTTTTATACTTTTGGGGGAGATACATGCTCAAATATATTTCATTACTTTTATGAATAAGTATATTAATAACTTACATGATTCAAATCAAAATCCTAATTAGTACTTATCTGATATGGTTTATTCTTTAAGATGTGATATATGTCTCACTTGCTAATTGTTTAGCCTGAATATTGAACTCAGATGCTAATATTTCTGAATTGATTGATATAACTTGATACTTGTTTCACTATAACATCTTGAATGTTCCCCTTATCTTTATATATTATTTCCATGTTTCAACGGAAATATTTGCTAGGAAGAGCATAAACACCCTAGTTTCACCAATACCTTGATATTGCCTAAGTACCCCCTTATTGTCAGAAAGTCCCTTTATCATGAGCCATTAATCACTTGTAGGGTGAACGCGAATATAGTGGACAGCTTCGAAACCTGTTGAGGCTTGACATCCTATCCCACTAATACTTGACGGAATGCCTCTGTGGCTAGTCGTATTAGTCGTGATGCACTATATTTGAGTAAAATAGGAATTGGCAAATCACCTATTACACGAGGGCCATAACTCATGCCATTGATTTGGATTGTTCACCTCCGTTTTACGGTATTTTATTAACGTTTGCGTGTCATGAGGCTTGGGGCAATATCGATAAGAAAATATATGTCTTCAACATATATTTAGATACAGCTGTATAGGTATTTCACTTCACTACATTAACATCATGAGTTTCCATCTCATGATTAGGATTTTGATCCAGTACTTGAAACTTGACTGAATATTTATATGATTTATTTGTGGTTATACTCAACACCATTCACTACTTGTTTCATCACTGTTAGTATTTATACAGTTATTATCTCGTTCTTGAAATCATTGAAATGAACTGTTTATCAATAATTGTAACTTATATTGGATAATTATTTCACCTCAGAAATTATTGAAACTGATTGTTTAATCATATTTATACATATTTCAAATATCACTATATATCTTGAATTCAATAAACTAAATGGTTTTCCATTAAACTCTATGAACTCACCAACCTTTGTGTTGACACTTTTAAGCATGTGTATCTCAGGTAATTAACGGAGCAGGACAAGACACGGAGCGGGCATTATGTACTCTGATAAATTAAAATGGTGTAAAAATCAAATATGTCATTTTCACAAGCCTCTATATCTTTTATGGGATTTTTAAATCAAATGTTTCATCTTTGTATCAAAAGTATTTAATTGAATGACAAATAACTTTCAAAACGCCTCTTACGAGCCGTTTTCTGTGATTATGACTTCGATCCTCCCCGTAACACCCTAATTACTTTTCCGCTGCTATCTCACAAATTAGGGGGTGTTACAGATTGGCATCAGAGCTAGAGTTATAGAGAACTAAATGTTTTCAAACATTAAACTATAACTACATTTTCAAAATAAATGATTTTACACCATACCATTTTACGCCCTCCGTGTCTGCAGACTGCCGTGCTCAATACATTACCTATTAAGATTGTTTTACAATAATCTTTTTATGCTTGATAGTTACTCGCAATCTCACTCGTACTGTTACATCTTCAATGTACGAATTACTTATAATTACTATTGTCCTTCGAACCTATTAATATTACCTAAACTTACCCTCCGTACAACTCATACATCATCTATTTACTCATCCTTACGTCAGAGACTCAGAAGAGCTACCGAATCTTATTCAGATGAAGATTTAATTGGTGGTCAGACAACATTCGAGGCGGAACATCATTATTGAAATCCTTAACAGCCTTCCTCACAGTGAAGTGCTAAGGCCGTTTGTTCAAGAGCTTTTAAAAGTTGCAATGCATGTTCTCACAACCGATAACGAGGAGAATGGTTTGATTTGCATTCGCATCATATTTGAGCTTTTGAAGAACTTCAGACCGACCCAAGAGACCATGCAGCAGAAGTTAGACGTCTACGTCAGAGAAGTAACTAGTCTTAAGGTTCATATGTATCGTTGCTGTACCCACTAAACCAAATAATTTTTGGTTAGTGTTGACGTATTTTCCAATAATCCTGAAATTCTCAGAACTTGTAACCAACCTTTAATCAATAACAACCCCTGATTGTTATATCTTAATGTGGTGAACAAATTCTTTCTATCATTCTCTATCATGATGCTATGCATGCATGTAATGATTCCTCAACCTCTCATTCAAAATCTCACCATTTGTTACTCTCGTTGGTATACAAATGACTTCACACAAATCAATAGAGCATTAATAATAGACCTTGTATTGTTGTTTGGCAAAAACAATCAATCAAGTTGTTAATACTATATTGTTTACAGTGATTATATCCAGACTTACCATGATATTACCTATGATTATCATGATTCCTTAAGCATAACATAACCAGGCCAAAAACCATAGAATTTTCTAAGACAAATTTCGGAAGAAAACTTGATGAATGAAGAGAAAGTTGCTGAACATCAGCCTTTGTAGAGGAATTTGTTTGTTCCTTAGTAGTTCCATATCTAAGAGTTGATCATTTATCTACGATACTACCCAGACGCATTAGATTACAGTAGGGATTCAATTCAGTCTATCATCAATGAAATAATTAGCTCCATAATTCTTTTCACCTTAAGGGAACAATAGAAGTAACTGAACCTATCATCACCATTACCCAAGGATTTTAGACCAAAAGTTAAACGGGACACTTCAAGAATCAGTGCCCAACCCAGAATACCATTTAGGACAAAAATACCAGAAGAAGGGAATGGAAGCTCTTTAGAACTTTAACAACGTCAAAGGATGACAATAATGTTTAAACAGAAGAGAAATTCTTGTTGTAATAGATAGAACCATAGTTCAAACCCTCTAGAATTTTATTTCCTTTTGTACTTTACCTTAGGTACGATGGATGTAACCTAAGAGTAACAGCTACTTTTCTATCATAAGAAAACTCTATCCTGTAAAATGTCCGTAATAATCATAATCTACGACTATTTTCAACTTCTATTCCATTTACTCTATTCTTAATCGTTATGTAGCAATACATTGATATCACCTTATAAATCTAGTTAACACCAACTCTGACCAAATAATAGATTATTACTTTGTAAGAATTCGCACCAAAAACTTAAGTTTATACCAAAGATATCTTAGTATCACCTTAGAAATTTCTGACTCATCCCCATAGTATGAACAAAGATTTGCCACTTTCTTTTAATTATGTTGTTATTTTGTAAAAACAACACGTTAAACGTCATCTAAAACTTTTTAAAGAAATATAAATACCACTGTGACTGAGCCAAACATCACATCATTTGGTCCTCAATTATACATAGCCTAGCTACCTATGTATAATTTAGGAAGAATCATGTCATAAATGGAACAGTTATCTTTTCAGATTTTCTAATAACAATTTTCATTCAAAAGCAAAAATTTTGAAATAAAATAAACTGTTCATAAACATCACTTTTGACCAACCATAATAGATGTCTACACCTATTACCCAATACCTTTATGATAAGAAGCAGACAAAAGTACAAATAGTAAAACCCTAAGAATACACAAAGACTTATGGAAAGCACAAATAACACCAATTTTATTAGAAACCACGGAAATTAATACATAGAGATATAATTAGCAATGGAAGTGCTATTATAACAATGATTACAATAAAAAGCATAGAATCTCCAATAGGTTGACCCGCCATGACAATAAAGCCTCCTATCAACAATACCATAACAAGAGCCAACACAAGATGAAAATCTCTCGACAACCCTTTTGTCCATAATCCTTTACCTTAGTAATCATTTTAACCCTGAACTTCGGGACGAAGTTCAAAATGTAGAGGTGGATATTATAGAGAACCACAAAAATTCCCTATAATTAACAACGTTAATTATATATTAATCTCCGCCATTATTTTTAATCACCATTTTTACGGGAAAATTTAAATTTTTCTTTATTATATTATTTCAACACGAGAACGATATCACAAAAATTACAAAATGACAGGACGAGCTCAAACATGTGTTACGGAAACTAAATTAATTCACCAATTTAATTAACTCACTTATATATTCACTAATATACACAATTGGGCCAAAATAATTCCAGCCCACTTCCTTTGATTCGTCCACTGTTTACAGCCCATATTCCTATTTAGTTTTCATTTCCAGTCGAGTATGAGCCATCCAAAATGAACCGTTTTCTTTCAAATCTTAAACGTAACATGTTCATGTTTTTACACCTTCTAATTTTTCACCCACCAACGAAATAGGACGCCAAATCTTAGCTTGTAACATGAACGTTTGTTACGTTTAAATGAGCTAAAGTGTTTGGCCAAAACCCACTAGTCGACATAACAAAAATTCACAAAACTTATCCGTTTTAAACCGGGCTTGTTTCCACCCTATTTTATTAATTATTTCAGATCATTTGTGAAATGTTAAGAGTAATTACCACCTAAGAATTCTACGTTACACGATTAAATCAAGTTATGCACACCAAATACTATCTAGTCGACATATAGATTAAGAAGCAAAGTCCCATTTTGTTTCCCTCCCTCACATGCGTTCCTAAAAGTCTTCTTTGTCAGTAAATACATTCTAAATTCATCAATATCACTCTTCCATACTGTTCTTGCAAGTTGAGTAGTAAGAAAATTCCACAATATCAACTTGATGGTGTATATATAAGTCGATCAGGTGCAAGTTTTTATTCATACTAAAATCCCATTCACCTATCACCTTTTGAATACATATACCTAAGCCTTGTTCACCATAAACAAACCTCAGTAGGCCAGAAACGATTCCCCTTTCCTTTGAAGCAAAACAAACCCATTTGAAGTTCGGGTTTTATATTCTAGCGAAGTGTGGAGCAGCTTCTCGTGTTCTAGTCTCTCGTACGCGTCCACTCCCCACCCTAAGAGATGTTGTGAGTCATTTCCGATCATCTCTAGTTCGTATCTCATGATCCTACATATCCATGCATCATGTATTAATAATCTCGAACGTATATATTTGTTAATCATTTTTGCGTTTCACGCTTATACATAGAACACGAATCATGGCATGCCTCCCTCGTGGAAGGCCTAGGGGTCATGAGAAATACTCGCGTCACCTCTATATTATTGTCGCATGCATCCTTCGAACATTATTTTTGATCAGACCATGCGCATACAAAATCAGGAAGTCAATGAAAATTTACAAGTGTTTTAATAACAAAATCTGTCCCAGTCGCCATATAAACGACCTCATATCTTTAAAACTAATTTAACGAGCATATGATATTTTTACAGAAACCAATAGACTTTACAACGAGCTAAAAGTTTCATGAATATAACATGTTAAGATAAGTTCGTTCGAACCTTCTAAATTGGCCAAAATGAATCGATACTCACGTATGAAGCACCAGACCTGAAATTATTCCAAGTCTTCTGGCTTGACAAAACTGCCTCAACCCGCTCACTTCATGACCCATTATTTTCGAATTTATAAATACAATACGTATATCTTTTTGCCTAGTTCAAATCATCACCTAACAAACTCTAATTTTTACTTTTAAAACTTTTTACGAAAAGCTCTCTAAGGCTTTTAAAAACGTCCCTTTTAAACGCTACACAAACTGGTTACAACACTTGGTCTATTTTTAATTTTCCAGTTTTCAAAAACGCACGATCAGGCCAACTCTTGGCCTGATTTCTTCGAATATGTGAACACAACCACCAAATCTTTTTATACAATCTCATTAACGACCTGAAATACTAGACTTTTTGTGTTCTGAGTTCTCGATAATAAGTCCAACCCGTCACTTATTTTTGCCCCTCTTTAACTGCCCATCGCTAGATTTTTAACTAGAAAATAAAACTTAAAAACTTAATATATACGGATTGGGCTTATGTTGGTCCACACGAATATGGATCTCTAAGTAGCCTTATAACAACTTAGTAGACGACTTGAATAAATCAAATCAATCTAGGCGAGACTCTAACACTTTGTTTATGCTAATGCGGAAACTTAACACAAACAATGAAGAACACAATAACTAACTTCGTATATTAGATTATCAATAACTAATAGTGTTTACAATCTTCGTCGTCATCTCTAAACTATGCGTTAGGGTTCCTTTTATACACCAAGGAAACCCTAGATACAAAACTTGCATAAGGATTTACGTATCTTCTCTAAAGATAAATCGTATCCTTTCCTAACTTATCTCTAACAAACTTTACATAACATAAACAGACTTAACTTGTTAAGTCAACCGGACTTAACAATAATTTACTCTACCAGACTTAATATTGTACTACCAGACTTAAGTATTACAATATACTAACAGACTTAATATCGTACGCTACCAGACTTAAATCTGTTTATCCATTAAGTCTTCTCTTGATAATTCCTAACAATCCTCCCCTAACTTGATCTTCATGCTCCATGAACTTCAAGTTTCTTCTGGATAAGCTTCTGAGGATTTAATCGTTAACGCTTGGAATTATCTTGATCTTCAAAACTCTTTATATCAGCAACTTTAATCTTGATAATTTTTCACTATCTGATCTGATCTTTGCAGCATCCATCTGATATATAATCCACTTTATCTTCACAGCAACCATGACTACTTGTACATCAAAATCAGTTTAAGTTTCATACTATTCTCATCACTTCCAGGTGTGTAAACTCCTGTGAGAGGTGAATCATTGAAAATTAATGGATTTGATGTCTCTTTACCAATAGCCATTACTACTGGAGTAGCCAATGTTTGGTGTGTTAGACCATGGTACATTGATAACCATATGATTTTCAGTAAATCATCAACTATCAACGGATTTGCTAAGTCTTTACCAAAAGCCGTACCCTTTTGGACTAGTCAATTCTTTCATGGAATGTACCTCATCATGGTGAATTGATTCCCATTTATGGATTTTCACAGCCTTTACCACAAGCCATAATCTTGTGGGCTAGTCAACTCTTCACTATCTAAGATATGGTGAGTTGAATACCATACAATTTTTGGTAAATTGCCAACCATAAACGGATTTGAGCTATCTTTACCTGTAGCCGTTTGCTCAGGATTAGCCAGTCCTTGTGTGGATTAGACAAGGTGGACTGATGACCTTTTGTTGTGTTAGTGCTATGCACCTTCACCAAGTAGGAAGTTCCAATAGTCCTACTTACAACTTATGAAATTTTTTCCAAACACTCTCAATCCAGCAATGTCTCCTTCAAAGACCGAATCTTAATCAAATCCAGAATCCTTTCATAAACTTCATCTTTCTTGTCTGCACTTAACTTCTTCTCTAACATTTTCTTGCAGACTTCAGGGGATAAGGGATACTCAACTTCTGCAAGCATATATATGTTAGCATTAACCAAATACAAACAATGTACTTGACATCTATCAAAATATGCCCATCCAGTTATTCTTTGTTGCTCAGGCAATTTCCAGATCTCATCCTCCTTAGTAGGTGGCTCAAACATTATTTTTAAATCTCCCCAAAAGACTCTTTCAAACTCTTCCTCAGGGACATTATCTCCATGTTTAATGTTCACCAACTTATACAACTCATTGAGATCCTCTCTACTCACATCATGTAAAATTGAAGGGAAATTTAGATACATAACATTAGAATAATCTTCCCTTATCAATTGATATGTTGCCCTTAGACCAGACTTTTTGATAATATACCTGACAATCTTAGCTGGCTTCTTTGAACTTTCAATAGTACCCATAGTAGCCCCCTCAGATGAAGGTTCTTCTTCATCAGACTCTTCTTCTTGACCTTTCTTCTTTGACTTACTTTTTCTAGCCATGCTCTTTCTTCTGTTGAATGTTATTATGGGCTTTTCCACTTCCTCTTTTGGCTCAGTAGTTGCTTTTCCAACTTCAGTTGCTGCTTTCTCAATTTTGTCTCCTTCAGTCACTTTCTCCTCAACAACTACCTTTTCTTTTACTTTCTCAGTTTCAACAGACTTTGTCACTTTCCTGAAACTATGTCTCAAAGAATCTTCATAATCCACTGGTTTATAACCATGATCCCTTTGATAAGCTCTTTGATACATTTGTAGAAGATCTTCATAAGATTTGTTCTTCATATGCTCCCAGTTAGAATACATCATATTCTTCAAATATGTATTCATACAATGCATTTGCTCTCTCTTGGTCATCTTCTTTTGAACTTTGGCTTTCTTCTTAGTTTGTCTCATCATAGACACAAAATCTCCCAAAGTTTCTTCACTTCTTCTGATATTGATGAACTCAGCTAGTTGTTTAGCTTTTTCCTCTATAGTCAATCCTGGAGTTGACTTAAGTTCTTCAAGTTTTGCTCTTAGTTCATCATCTTCTTCAATCAATTGCTCTTCTGCTATTCTCCTAGCATACAACTCATCTGCTCTTTTCTGTTCATTTTCCTTTTCCAACTTAGCCTTCTCTTGAGCTTTTATCTTTTCAATCAAAGCTTGAGATGCTTCATCTTGTCTTTGTTGCAGCTTTGACTTCTTTGGTTTAGGAGATTCAATAACAATCTCCTTTCCTTTTCTCTTTTCTCCAACAGACTCTTGAACAGACTTACCAATCTTACCAGAACTAATTTCTTCACCAGACTTATCCTGACCAGACTAAATATCCTTACCAGAATTATCATCACCAGACTTAGTCTTCTCCTCACCAGACTTTGTCTTTTCATCTTCACTCTCTTCAATCCTTAACTTTCTCTTTAGCTGCTTCCTTCGTTGTTTAATTTTGCTAAAAGACTGAGCCAAGGTCTCTGCTGCTTCTCTTGTTTCTGGACTTACATCCTGAATACCAGCGGACTTATCTTGTGAAGGTGTTCTGAAACTTTGTTCTTCATTAAAATTCCTCCCCTGTTTGGAAGAATTTTCATCTCCTTCCTCTTCACTGAATTGAACCCCCTTATCTTTCAACATTTTCTCCAACTTCTTGACCTTCTTTACCAAAGTAAGAATAGCATGGCCCTTAGCATTGTTTGCCTTTTCCAAAGCTTGTATTCTCTTCACCAAAGTTGGAACCAGGGTTAAAAGGTCTTCCACAGACAATTTATCAGTTTCCTCCTCCTGTACAGGACTTGGAACTTGGGTAGGCTGTGGTGAGGGTGTAGGAGATGATATGGGTGTGGGTACTCTGATAGGTGATGGTGAGGGACTTGGTTGGGGTGTGGATGACTGAGTTGGTTCCTGTGGTTGCTCTTCTTGAGTTGGCTCTTGTGCAGCCTCAGATGTATCTGCAGGGTTAGTAGTACCACCAAGCATAGCAGGCAACAAAGGCCAATGGGCCCCATGAAAATTTCTTTTCATGTTTGCAAAAATTTTGGGTGTAAGGCCCACACTGAGATATGGCAATTTATTCTCTGTTTCAAAGTTCAAAATCATTTGTATAAATCTTGGATACATCAAGAATCTAGATTTTTCCCTTTTAAAATTTGCAACCATGCCATCAAAAATCATTTTTGAAAAATTAAAAGGCCTTCCAAGTGCAAGACAGACCAATGCAGAAGCAATATTGCTTCCAAAGTGATCCCATCCTCCACTCTTGGGACTTAGGCAATGGAGCAAGTGATGTATTAAAAACCTCCACTGTGGTGTAAAAAGGCTTTTCCAAAAAGTGAAAGAACCATCAGTGGGATATCTTATAGTGTTTAACCCCTCAAAAAGATCATCATTAGACAAAATATATTCCCCTGAAGCATCATCCAATCGGAGACTACTCCGAATGGAGGCTTCAGTGATGGCCAGGTCATATGTGTCAATGGTTTCCCTTAGCTGTGGTGTACCATCAGCAAGGGTTTCAAAGGTCACAGACCCCCAAAATTGCCTAATAAGAGAATCATAAATAGTGGGATTAGCAGTTAAAGCGTACCGAAGATTTGAACTTCTCAAGAAATCAATTATCTCTTCAAAGCCAACAATCTGATCCGGTTTCTTCAAGAATCCGACCTGGTTGTGCTTGTCAACAAACTTAAGTGAAGCCATAGATGAGAAATTGATTTAGGTCTGGGTTAGGATTTAAGTGCTGGTAGTTAAAAACAGAGTATAATGGTCCGAAAATCAAGAGATTTAAAATTGAAAGTAAATAAGTTATAAAAATAAGAAATTAAACAAATTTTATCCTTATATACCTATTTCCCTCGAAAAATACGCAACGGTCGTATTTGATAATAAAAATCCTGATTTGACAGACCAGACCTAACGGTAAAAAAAAAAATTTCACTACCAGACTTAAGTTCGGTCAACCAGACCTAATCAAGTGACTCACCAGACTTAACTAAAGAATGCGACTTACACATTGAGCAAGCACTACCAACGCATCAAATCATCACCAATCCAAGGTTTTCCTGCAAAAACTTAGTCCACACACCAAAAAAAATATGGAAACAAATAATTTTACAAGAAAATCAAAAACATTAACTACCAGATTTAAAACTTAAAGCTACCTGATTTAATAAAACTTAAAATTTAAAAACCTAGTTAAAAATAATTTTTTTTAAGCTACCCGATTTAACTAAAAGTTTAAAACTAATTGCCATAATTAAAATTTACAAAACTATACAAGTTATGGTCAACTCCCAATGTTACCATAAATAAGTCCTTAATTAATTCCATGCCTGCAGGAATTAATTCCAATACCAACCGAACATTGATTAGCCTTAAACCTGCATTGGCTTTATAAAAAGCCTTAACCCCTCAACACAAAGTCATCACATTCCCTAGAAAACAACTATCAAATAGCATGAATCCTTCTCCATCAGAGATCGTTGAGATTTCATCCGATTCATCTTGGCATGCATCCGATTCATCTTCGGATTCATCTGATGGAGGATGGGCAGGCTATGTGCGTGTGTATTTCTCTAATTCTTTTATATCCACGGCAGCGGCGCCAAAGACTTGGTGCGCGCGTGATGTGTCGTTGTGGTTTAGCAGAGTTAATGCCTACTCAAGTTTTAAATTTATATTTAGCCGACTTATCAATAAAACACACACTTTAACGAGCAGTGTACCCGGTCAGTATGAATATAATGGTAAGTAGAGTGTCGATAACTAAGAGTGGAACGTATTATCTAGTTATTCTAATCAGTATTTTAATATCTTATGTTAGCTGTACAACCTAATCTAACGAAAGAGGGTTCAGCCTGAGAGACTGGCACGGTTTGGTTATGATTAAATAGAAAACTAAACTAATGAGCACGAATCAGCGATTAGCACACACGTACACAGATAGATACTCAAGACAATAAGAAGACCTGTCCTGATAATTAAGTAGCTTGTCAGTTGTTTTATTGCTAGTTTTATATGAAGTGTATATAATTAAACCTTTCTCGTTGGCTCTAATCTTATCGGCGAGTAAACCCTTAATGATTACTTATGTCTATCCTATTTATTTAGCGTCTCTAAAATAGGCGAGGAAGGGGCATGGCGACCCAAGCAATGCTCAGCTAGACACAAAGGTTATCAATGCACTAATAAAAGTCACCAAAGACATCAACATATAAACTTTAATTAATGGGAAAGCAATTTTAAGGGGTGCCCATGATATTCCGTAGTCACATGAAATCGGCCCATCAATCCTGATGAATTAAAGTGTACTAATACAATAAAACAAAACTACTTAATGAATTGAATACATGCAGGACCTTCTTACAGCTCTTGTATCTTCGTTCAGGGTGTGTCTTGTGCTGCTAATACGTCTGAATTCGTCTGGTATCTTGCACTGTCCAACCTTAGCTCTCAAAATTTGTCTGACTTTGGGGTATTTATAGTTTCTGTCTGAGGGTTAGATGTGGCGCATAGGATAAGTAGATGCGGCGCATTGACTTAACTTCGCGTGGGGTCCAAGATTAATATATTCAGGAATATTCGTTCACCGCCTTAAGATGCGGCGTAACTCCATTTCTCTATGCGGCGCATGTCCTTTGCTGTCTTGGATTGTAACTTGTGAAATCTTGATAGTGATACGCCGTATGTAAGAAGTATGTTGCGGCGTATCTGGAGCAGAATGATCTTGATCTTGTACATTTCAGTAGACTCTAAACATCTTGCTTGTTTTGCTCCATAATTAGTCCAAAATCGCCAAGTTTCACATAATACTTGTTTTTACCTGAGAATTACAAAAGTAAACATTAACGTATCAATTCTCATATATAATATAATAAAACAAGTTAAATAAATAAGACAAATGATGATAATAAAATGTACTTATTTGAGTTCATCAAATATCCCCCCACTTGAACTTTACTTGTCCCCAAGTAAACCTTAGAATAAATTTTATGAAAATGTATCCTAAAAGAATTAGGATTTATTTTTATATTTAAGCATGTATTCGTTTTGTCATAATTGCACAACCAAACACTTAACGAATTAGAAATAAAATAAAATATTTTGATAAAAACAAATCTAATCGTTTAACTGTCCAGTCGTGACGAATATTCTATCATAAGCTTGGCAAGTATACGCATCTCCCCCACTAAAGCCAAGGAATAACAAGTCTAAAGCGGTAAAAAGGGTTTGTTGGTTAAGGTTAATCATTCTTCTTAATCTCTATCGATCTCATATTCCAGAAAAGGCGACAAAATCACAAATACATGATCGAATCCACGACCACGATACTTGCAATTGCTCAAATCCTTAACTCGAATAGGCTAAAGATAGGACCAGGTAATCTTTACCAATAATATTATATCAAAAAGGGCGACAAAATCATAAATACATAGCCGAATCCACGACTACGATACTTAAGATTGCTCAAATCCCTAATCTCAATAAATCAAAGGTTTAGATAAAGAATGATGTAGGGTATGGATAATATTTGGGATACAAATTGGTGTAAAATGAAAAATAAACAAAACAGATAAATTAAAATCCTAAGTGTGGTAAATTACTTTCCCAACCATCCCATGAATAAGACTCATATCATTGAATAACTCACGCTTTAACACTTGAAACACACGCTTTAGGTAGACACGAATTATACTCAACAAGATCTCAATCAAAGAATAACCTTAGTTGGCGTTCCCATAACGGCTAACTCCCATTCAATCCATAAATATAATATACAACAAATAGTGGTGATATCACCCACTTAATACAAAACTTTACATAAGTTGGTTAAAACAAACTTCCAACTTTTCCTTTTTCTTTTTCTTTTCTATTTTTTTCGATTTTTTTTTTTCTTTTTTTTTTTTTTTTTTTTTTTTTTACATCAACATATATGTGTAAAATTTCACAACTTTTCTATCACTATTTTTCCGGATAATTTTTCATACTCTTCATACTTTCAGAAACAACTGTAATAGCGAAAGTAGAAAACACACGAAAAATAAACTCAAAGATATACAATATTTACTTTCATACCAATTGCATTGTGCAATTTCCTGACTCAACCAAAGATAATGAATTACGCACGCGAACACAGGTAATGTAAGGAAACACACTTTGCCTAAAGCAATTAACCAACCACGGATTTTAATCTACAGGGTAGGCTAAGGTGTAAGGGTGTAACGAAGCATTATAACAAAGGTGTAAGAAACGAAATGAATGGCTCTGAGTGTTTTTCTAGGGGTATCTTACTCTAAAAGTGAGAGTAACAAAGGGTTTATACGAGGGTTAACTAACCAGTGTAGTTAGTTAATATCACATAACATATAAAGGCTATTTGGGTGTAATCCTAGAAATTTACCAATTTAGACAAGTCATTCCAATTATATAGATAATACTTATTATGGTGGTCTCGAATAGTATACAAGCCAAGTTCTAAAGTTTACAAGTCACCGGCACACTCATAGATTTGTGAATTTTGATAAGTTCACAATTTTTGGAAATAATGTTATGTGTGCAGCTATGTAATTTAGACTTTAAACAAAAACATGCTAAAAAATTTTAAATTTTGATATATTAAGCGCATTTTGAAAAAGTTTAGGACAAGTAAGTGTTCTAATTCTCCAATCCCCCCACTTAAGTTAAACAACGTCCTCGTTGTTTGTATCAAAGGTTAAAAACTGGAAAATAAAAGAATTAGAACAGAAAAACTCCCCTGAGATTTGCTCGGTATGATCCTCCATTATTCGTGTAAGAGCAAAAATCAACTTTCTTGTGGATGAGAACGTTTAAGCTTCATAGATGATGTATCCACAGAAATGCAGGAATCTATAATACCATTAAGACTTTAACACACCTGAGTTAAGAAGGTTCAAACTTGCATAATACATTAGTAGTTAGTAAAAATAAAACTTAAAAAAAATTAAACTGTAAATCATCAGGTCAGTCGATACGCCGTATCTTATGGAAGAAGATACGCCGTATCGAGCTTGGAATAAATACGAATCAGAATAAAAGATGTGTCGCATCCTTAACCAGGGATGCGCCGCATTAAATACTGACAGAAAGTTTTAAAGTCAAAAATAAAAATGCAGAAAATAAAATAAGATATGACCAGTGCAGGCGATGCGTCGCATCTTAGGATTGAGATGCGCCGTATCTTCTGCAGGTCTGACAGACTCGACACAGAAAAGAAAAGTAAAATTTTTTCTTCCGGGTTGTCTCCCGGTCAGCACTTGTCTTTATTCCAGAGTCTTCAAGTTAGACTCACGTTCAGCTCCTATTTTGCTCTAGCGAGATCTTCCATCTCAATCTCTCTCTTAGTTCCATATTCAAGTAACCAAACATTCTTTCCGCTAATTGGAACATCATTGACACTAATTCGCCTCTAGTAGTTATTCCATCCTGGTCGTGCCTTTGGAACAAAACTCCTTTAATTACCTTCGACAATTGGTGCACCTCAATCGTCAATTCTCTAATCATATAGTTTTGTTCTTTTAGCAACAGTCCATTGATGAAAGTTTCGACCTCATGATGCTCCTTATCACATTCGTGGGCGAACTTAGATACAATCTCATCGGTTGTAAGTTTAATCCATGGTCCTCCGAACCAGCTTGGGAAAATATCAATCATGATTCCTGAAACACAAAACAAATAGGCTTCGAAGTAAAAAATTTATAAGAGACAGGAAAGATGATTAGAATTTTCTCCGTTCGGGATAAATAAAAGTTACTGATATCTGAAGACGATGCGCCGTATCCTATAAATAGGATGCGCCGTATCTTATAATCGTTAAAATTTAATCAGACTTTTATTCAGAAAGCAGATACGCCACTTATAATTTAGAATGCGCCGTATCTAGTTTAAATTATCAAAAATCGATTATATTTATTAAAATTAAATGCGTCGTATTAACAAAAGTTAATGCGCCGTATTTTCGTTACGTTTCAAAATACAAGATTTTTGATTTAGTAGATGCGCTGCATCGATAAAAATCGATGCGTCGCTTTTGTTTAATAACTCGAAAAACTGTTTTTAATTTAGATAGACAATACGCCGTATCTGTGAAAACAGATGCGTCGTATGGCGTTAAGGTTTAGAAAAAATTTCTTATTAAAAATAGAATACGCCGTATCTTGGGAAAGATGCGTCGTACTCGAATTTATTAAACGCGTTGTATTTTATAAAAATTAAACGCAATACGCCGTATCTGTGAAAACAGATGCGCCGTATCGTTTGTATCAGCTCAATACAACGATAGCAGAATGCAGAAAAATAGAAAAAAGAAAAACAAAAATAAAATCAAACAAAAAGAAACAAAAATTACAGAAAATAAACAAAAACAGAAAATATGCAAATTATACAATGAATGCAATCTATCTAATATATAACAGGGTTAGTGGTTAGAATCTAAAAATAAAAAACCTAATTAAAATACTAATCAAATTAACAGATAATAACAATTCACTCCCCGACAGCGGCGCCAAAAACTTGATGTGCATGTGTATTGCTCTAATTCTTTTATATCCACGGCAGCGGCGCCAAAGACTTGGTGCGCGCGTGATGTGTCGTTGTGGTTTAGCAGAGTTAATGCCTACTCAAGTTTTAAATTTATATTTAGCCGACTTATGAATAAAACACACACTTTAACGAGCAGTGTACCCGGTCAGTATGAATATAATGGTAAGTAGAGTGTCGATCACTAAGAGTGGAACGTATTATCTAGTTATTCTAATCAGTATTTAAATATCTTATGTTAGCTGTACAACCTAATCTAACGCAAGGGGGTTCAGCCTGAGAGACTGGCACGGTTTGGTTATGATTAAATAGAAAACTAAACAAATGAGCACGAATCAGCGATTAGCACACACGTACACAGATAGATACTCGAGACAATAAGAAGACCTGTCCTGATAATTAAGTAGCTTGTCACTTGTTTTATTGCTAGTTTTATATGAAGTGTATATAATTAAACCTTTCTCGTTGGCTCTAATCTTATCGGCGAGTAAACCCTTAATGATTACTTATGTCTATCCTATTTATTTAGCGTCTCTTAAATAGGCGAGGAAGGGGCATGGCGACCCAAGCAATGCTCAGCTAGACACAAAGGTTATCAATGCACTAATAAAAGTCACCAAAGACATCAACATATAAACTTTAATTAATGGGAAAGCAATTTTAAGGGGTGCCCATGATATTCCGTAGTCACATGAAATCGGCCCATCAATCCTGATGAATTAAAGTGTACTAATACAATAAAACAAAACTACTTAATGAATTGAATACATGCAGGACCTTCTTACAGCTCTTGTATCTTCGTTCAAGGTGTGTCTTGTGCTGCTAATACGTCTGAATTCGTCTGGTATCTTGCACTGTCCAACCTTAGCTCTCAAAATTTGTCTGACTTTGGGGTATTTATAGTTTCTGTCTGAGGGTTAGATGCGGCGCATAGGATAAGTAGATGCGGCGCATTGACTTAACTTCGCGTGGGGTCCAAGATTAATATATTCAGGAATATTCGTTCACCGCCTTAAGATGCGGCGTAACTCCATTTCTCTATGCGGCGCATGTCCTTTGCTGTCTTGGATTGTAACTTGTGAAATCTTGATAGTGATACGCCGTATGTAAGAAGTATGTTGCGGCGTATCTGGAGCAGAATGATCTTGATCTTGTACATTTCAGTAGACTCTAAACATCTTGCTTGTTTTGCTCCATAATTAGTCCAAAATCGCCAAGTTTCACATAATACTTGTTTTTACCTGAGAATTACAAAAGTAAACATTAACGTATCAATTCTCATATATAATATAATAAAACAAGTTAAATAAATAAGAAAAATGATGATAATAAAATGTACTTATTTGAGTTCATCAGCAGGCTATTTTCCACCAGGCTACACCTCAAGCTCAAGGAGCAAAGTACCAAAGAAAAAGGTTGAGGCAACCTCTTCTAAAGAAGTATCAGCTCCCTCATCATTTGTCTATGAGTCATCTTCCTCCTCGGATTCTGATGATGAGCCTCCTGCATTATCTCTTGTTTTGACAAGAGAGCTTGAGAAGGCCGCAGCAAGAATGAGTCAAATCCAAGTGCCTAAAAGACAAGAAGCTCGTCCCAAGCCAAATCCTTAAGTGCTAGGTCTCCCTTGCAAGAAGGTGGCTGAGGCTATGGACATTGAAGGCAAAAGAGTTCATAGGACAATGCCAGATGTCAAAGGCAAAGGGAAGAGAAAGATGGGTTAGTGGTTTGGGGTGTTGGTGTATTTGTTAGGTTCTGATGAAGATGTTTATGTTTTTGTTTTGACATTGTGTTGGTTTCACCTATGTACTCAGTTGATTATGAATGAAAGCTCTCTTTTTCTTTTGATTTTATCATTACCTTGTATCCACTAGCAACAATAAAAACTGACTTCTGCAAAACAAAGTTAACCAAAATATACAAAGACACAAATATACACGAAAATTTGAAAAATACACTACCAGAACTAAAATAACTACAAGACTTAAAATTTTAGAACTACCAGAATTAAAAAAATATCCTAAGTACTGGTGTACAAACTATACATATTGGCCTCCCCTTAAGTTCAACCTCCCCTTAAACTAAGCTATGGGTTCACCATACCAATGCTGACTACTAAGTAATTAAACCTAGGGCCATCAAAAGCTTTAGTTAAGAGGTCTGCAACATTAAAATCTGTGTGTATTTTCTCCACTCTAATTAGCTTCTTTTCATAGCAATCCCTAATGAAGTGATGCCTGATTTCTATGTGCTTAGTTTTTGCGTGGTATACAGGATTCTTAACTATGCAGATAGTGCTTTCATTGTCTATGTGAATTATAGTGTTCATGAAATTTAACCCATAATCCAACATTTGATTTTGGATCCACAAGACTTGACCACAGCAATTAGCAACTGCTACATATTCTGCTTCAGTAGTGGATGTAGCTACAATGGTCTGCTTCTTGCATTGCCAGGAAATCAACCTTCTTCCAAGAAATTGACAAACTCCTGTTGTGGATTTCCTGTCAAGACTTACTCCTGCATAATCACTATCCGAGTAGGCTTCCAGGTCAAAAGTTGATTCTCTAGGATACCAGAGGCCCAATTTGGGTTTGCCCTTTAGGTATCTAAAGATTCTCTTCACAGCATGAAGATGTGAAGTCTTTGGATGTACCTGAAAACTTGAACAAACACAGACTGCATACATAATGTCAGGTCTAGAAGCAGTAAGATACATTAGAGAACCTATCATGGATCTGTAGAGGTGGACATCCACATCTTCAGCATCCTCATCCTTTGTCAATGGAACTTTGTTCTCCATAGGGGTGACTGCAGCCTTCATATTGGTAAATTTGAACTTCTCTAGCATCTCAGCAACATATTTGTCTTGAGAGATAAAGAGTCCATCTTCTGATTGCTTCACTTGCAGTCCTAAGAAAAAGGTGAGTTCACCCATAGAACTCATCTGAAACCTCCCCTTCATTAGTGCTTCAAATTCCTCACACCAAGACCTTTTAGTAGACCCAAAAATAATATCATCCACATAAACTTGAACCAGGATGATATCTTTCTTGTCCTTTTTTATAAATAAGTTCTTATCAATTACACCTCTTATATACCCATGCTTTTCAAGAAACTTGGAGAGAGTTGCATACCAAGCTCTAGGAGCTTGATGGAGACCATATAATGCTTTTATGACTTTATACACCTTGTCTGGGTGAGCAGGATCAATAAAGCCAGGAGGCTGATGAACATATACTTCTTCCTCTATGGTGCCATACAGAAAGGCACTTTTCACATCCATTTGATAGACTATGAATCCCATGTATGATGCATAGGCCAGAAACAACCTAATAGCCTCAATCCTTGCTATAGGAGCAAAGACCTCATCATAATCTATCCCTTCCTCCTGTCTATATCCTTGTGCCACTAGTCTTGCTTTGTTCCTAACAACCACTCCTCTTTCATCCCTCTTATTTCTGAAGACCCACTTTGTGCCTATAACTTTAGCTCCACTAGGTAGATCTACCAGAACCCAAACTTTCTGCAACTTGAACTGCAACAACTCCTCTTGCATTGCTTCCACCCAACTCTCATCATCAAGTGCTTCAGAGATTTTGGTGGGTTCCTTCTGAGAAAGGAAACAGGCAAACAAGCAGTGTTGTTGGTCCTTGTGGTTGACCCTTTGCTGCTTCTTAATAAGACTTACAAGTGCATGAGATTCAGGCTTTCGCACTTTACTTCTGGTTTGTACAGCTGACTTTGGATCACCAATAATCTGACTTTTGGGATGGATGTTATGAATTCTGAGTGTTGGAGCTGGACTAACATCAACTTCAGTAGGTAGATTATTGAAGTCAGTAACTACCCCTTCTTCATCATAAGAAGCTCCATCAAAAATACCCTCATCTGGATGATCAAAGATCTCAAGGTCTGGCATCTCAGAGTCATCAACATCATCATTTAGAGTAGATCCAGGTTGAACAGACTTAACAGCATCACTACCAGACTTATCTAAGTTAATACTGGTAGTAGAATTAAGGTGTCCACTACCAGAATTAACCAAGTTAGTTTTGGTATCATCCTTCCCAAGGTGTTTATCAGCCAAAACATTTACTTCTTCTCTGAAGGATAAGATATCTTCTGAAACCTTTGTAAGAGAAACCCCTTTGTCCTTTGGTTGAGGCTTTTGAACAGTCTCCTTCCTTGATTTTGAAGATCTCTTTGTTCCTTCATCAACAGCAACATGGTTCACTTCTGTGGTAGGAATCACAATATGCTCTACACTTTCATTTTTCTGATCAGTGTTCCCTGCATTTGAAGGATCTTGGGTACCTGCATGGTTAGAGATTTCTGTGGTACCTGCATCAGGGTTAGCTTGGTTCTCCTTGGAGACAGGAATATAGTTCATAGAATCTGTTAAGTAATCAATATCAAACATCCATCTATGACCTAATCCCTTCACATTGGGTTTTTCCTCAAGAAAATTAACATGAAGATTTTCCTCTACTTTCTTGGTCACTAAGTTGTAAACCCTAAATGCCTTACTATTTAGTGAATACCCAACTAGAAACCCTTCATCAGACTTCCCTTCAAATTTGCCTAGAACACTTAGTGTATCAAGAATGGTCACATGACACCCAAAAGGCCTTATATAGCTAACAACTGGTTTTTGGCCAAAAATAAGCTCATAAGGTGTTTTATTTTGAGGCTTGGTCACTCTAACCCTATTGAAAATGTAGCAAGCAGATGCTACAGCTTCAGCCCAAAAGGTTGTGGGTAAGAATGAGTCTGCTAGCATAGTCCTAGCTGCCTCAATTAGTGTCCTGTTCATTCTCTCAGCAACTCCATTCTGCTGAGGAGTCCTTGCATTGCTATATTGTTGCTTAATTCCTCTATTACCACAAAAATCAATCATGCTCCTATTTTTGAACTCAGTGCCATTATCACTCCTAATGATTTTAACCCTTTTATTAAGCTGGTTTTCAATTTGCCTAATGAAAGTTTGAATTAGAGGTGTTGTCTCATCTTTCCTAGACATAAAGAATACCCAACAGAATCTAGTACAATCATCAGTTATGACAAGGCAGTAACTAGCATGGTTAATACTTTGTACAGATGTGGGGCCAAACGATCCATGTCTAAGGTATGCAAAGGCTCAGTAACAAGCCTATCTAATTTAGCCTTACAAGATGCCCTATGCTGTTTGCCCTTATTACAAGCTACACATGCATGATCATTCTTAAACACTTTAGAAGGCAATCCTCTAACTAAGTTATTTTTCACTAACTTATTAATATTCTTAAAGTTTACATGCCCTAACCTCCTATGCCACAATTTAGACTCATCTAATGTAGCTTTTGCAAGTAAACATGCATAACCTTTTGAAGGATCAGGTTGTTTCATATCAAAATTGTACATGTTGTATTGTCTTGGAACTTTAAGAAGGATCTGACTTTCATCAGGCATCTTAAAGTCCGAAGTCAAGACAAAACATTCAATTTCACTAAAAAGCACCTTATGCTTCTTATCACAAATTTGTGATATGGAGAAAAGGTTAAACTGCCCAAGTTCTCTTACAAAAGATACATTGTCAAACTCCAAATTGCCTACAACAATTCTACCTTTACCAGTTATATAACCTTTACTGCCTCCAAAGGTAACAGAACCTCCTTGGAATTCTTGAAAGTCCTTCAGATGGTTCTTGTTACCAGTCATGTGCCCAGAGCACCCACTATCAAATATTCATTTGTCTTCTATGTTCATCAGTGGATGTTCCTACACAAAAATAAAGAGATTAGTTTCTCTTAAGGACCCAAGCCACTGAGGACTTGGGTCTGCCCTGTAGATCAACATATTTATAGGTCTTGTATGAGCTTGATCCACCTTTGGTCTTGGATTCATAGGTAAATGTGTTCTGAAAAGGATCCCAATACCAATATGCTGGGGACTTAACAGCAGAATCCCTATTTTCCCTTACAGCACTTGAGCTTGAACCTTGTGCTGTATTATTAACAAAAGGACTCCTCACAGGTGATTTTGGTTTATAAAAGTTGTTTCTCTGATTATATGTATTCACCTGTGGTCTATTAACTGGTTGTCTGGGTCTAGAATGATTAAACCACCCAGAATTAACACTTGGCCTCACATAATTAGCATTTTGACTAACAGAACTCACATTTGGTCTACCAGAACTAAAATTTGGTCTACCAGAATTTGGTCTACCAGAATTAAGATTTGGTCTACCAGAACTAAGATTACCAGAATTAACTTGTACAGGTCTAGTCACAAACTTATTAGCATGGTTAATCCTGTTAGCATTGTTCCAAACTGGTTAATTACTTATGTGGCCAGAATTTACACTCTGTTTCTTTCTTAGTTCAGCCTCTTTTTGCATCCTTTTCTCATGAAAGTCACAATCCTTAATCAGGTGACTTGTACTACCGCACACAAAACATCTCTTAGGACCATAAGTGTGATTCTTCCTAAACTCTTGTTTCATCCTATCAGGTTTTGGTGACTCTTGATTCTTAACTGACTCTCTAGGAGTTTTCATGTGATTAACACAACTAGATCTATCTGTATTTGATTTAGATTTTGTCACCACTGGTTCACTCTTTTTGACAGATTTTGCTTTAGAGGACTCTTTTGATTTACACTCTGACCCTGATACAGATTTCTCAGAGACATCTCTTGTGGATCCTTCACTGTCACTGGTTTGACAAGTGGAGTATTCACTTGATCTGTCATCAGAGTTGTCTGTTTCAGAATTTTTAAGACCCTTTTTACCAAATACAAATAAAGAATCATCAATGTCTGCTTTCTGTATAGGGGTGTGATCTCCACTGAGTGGATGTGGCACTCCTTTATAGTCATCAGACTTAATGAACCTATTGTAAACAGGTTTACCAACATAATCCTCTTTTTTACCTGTGAAAGCTGACCTGTCCATTTCTTTTTCATAACTTAACACTTCATCATCTGATTTAATTCCATAACCTAAGCCAATTTTAGTTGTGGAACTCATTTGGCAAGCCATGAGTTTATCCTGACACTTAGCAGAGTGTAGCCATATATCTACTTTCTTTTGCAATTCATCTCTTTCTTTAACAACTTTCATGCCTATTCTTCTATACTTTTTAAGTTTCTCATCTTTTTCATATATTACATTTGCTTGAAAATTGAGTTTTTCATTCAAAGAGGCATGTTGTTTTTGCAAGGTGACAATCTGTGCTTCTAACTTTTTAACTGCCTCAGTATAAGCTAGAATTTTTACTTCCTGGTCACCTAGTTCTCTTAATTGCTCATCACATACAGATTTAAGATGATTATATGAATCAGTGCATATTTTTGAACATAAGGATACCTCATTATTAGTACCAATGGCCATAAGTGCATGATTCTGTACATCTTCCTCTGGTAAATGCTCAGTCCAATTCACATCTCCAGCTTCAAATGTCAGCATGCCCATATGGTTTCTCTCTGACTTGTCATTCTTTGGGTAGTCATAACTTCTCTTCCTGTCTTCATCAGCAGACTTCTTTTCCTGGCAGTCTCTAGCAAAATGCCCATGTTTATGACAATTATAGCACTCAACAGTCCTTCTAGTGTACCCCACTTTAGACTTGTTATCAAAACGAATAGGCCTTCCATGCTGCTTTTGGAACCTCTTAACCCGTAGAGCAATCATGGCAATTTGCCATTTAATGTCCATCTCTTCAACTTCAGCATCATTGATTTGTTCCAAATATTCACTGATAAACTCATCATCTTCTTGTTGATAAGAAAAGAATGAATGAAGAACCTCATCAGTAAAGCCCTCAGGATCAGCTCTTTCCCTTGTACTTCTAGTAGGAGTCTCATAACTACCAGAATTAACCCTGCCAGACTTAACTCTAGTAGTGCTGCTTTTGCCTTGAGAGACAAAGGCAACATTTGAGGAACTAGATGATGCTTTAGAATTTCCCTTGACTTCCTGTTTAAAAACCCTAAGGTTATTGTACAGGTCATCAGTTGTCATGCTGTCCACTTCATCCTTTATCCTCATGGTCATAGAAACACTTGACCATTCTGATGGAAGTGCTCTGAGGAATTTGAGATTGGCATCTTCCTCTGATACTGGAGCACCAAGAGATTCCAATTGTGCCAGAAGAAGTTGAAACCTATCATAGCCTTTTTCCAGTCCTTCTGTGCTAGATATGCTGAAAGTTTCAAATTGTTGCTTGAGAACAGACTTCTGCATTCTCTTTGAGTTTGCATTCCCACCAAAATGCCTCTTGATTGCTTGCCAAATTTCTTTGGCATCAGTCATGTTATGAAACGTTCTCAAATGCTCTTTGGGAAGAGCCATCAATAGCACAGTCCTTGCCTTCTTCTCCTTTTCAACAGCCCGTATCTCCTCTACAGATACTGGTGGTAATACTCTAACCATTCCATCCGCTCCCTCTGAGATCCTTTTCTTTGAATTTCCCTTTTGAATAACCTTCCAAATTTCACTGTCAGTGTATTCCAAGTAATGTTCCATCTCCATAGCCCATATATCGTACTCATCTCTTTTCAGGATAGGAAGTTTTATATTGGATATGGTTGTAGTTGAGGGAATGGTTGGTTGTGGTTTAGAGGTGTTGGTTTCGTGGTTTTCTTCTTCATGGATTGATTTCTCATCCTCACTGTTATGGTTTGAAAAGGTTTCAGTGTTGACAGGCTGCTCAAGGCCAGACATTGTGTAGAGTGAATTGATTGAGAATTTGTTTGTGGTGTTGTATTCTTCGAACTCAGAGTCTCTCTAAAGGCTCTGATACCACTTGTTGGTCCACACGAATATGGATCTCTAAGTAGCCTTATAACAACTTAGTAGACGACTTGAATAAATCAAATCAATCTAGGCGAGACTCTAACACTTTGTTTATGCTAATGCGGAAACTTAACACAAACAATGAAGAACACAATAACTAACTTCGTATATTAGATTATCAATAACTAATAGTGTTTACAATCTTCGTCGTCATCTCTAAACTATGCGTTAGGGTTCCTTTTATACACCAAGGAAACCCTAGATACAAAACTTGCATAAGGATTTACTTATCTTCTCTAGAGGTGAGGGATGATTCTTTTGTGTTTTTATATTTTTTAGAAAGCAAGTAAAATCTCAGTTTTGAAGGAGTTGACGGAATTAGTTGTTAATCAACTAACCTAAAATCTAATTATAAAGCTAAAATTAAACTAAAAACAAGAAAAAGTAAATTGGTGAACTTCTTATGATAGGAGAAGCGTGTTTACTTAGATTTAATTACTTCCTAGTTATCTCATATTGATTCGTTGAATTGTCACGTCCTTGTTTTAGTTGAAGCGTCGTATTCTTTAATATTGGTCGTGGGGAGGTGCCGAAGTCCCCAACTCTATGAATATTAGTCTCCCCTAAATTCCTTAACATCCATTAAGTTTTCTAGGATCTACAAGCCGCAATTCACACAATAAATACAACGAACAAAACCAATAGTGCACTCTACGGCTGTGTTTTTAAGACGTTCAAGCTAGTTACATATAAGAGGTCAGCCAGTTTTCTTAACCCATCACGAAAAAAATCAACTAAATAAGAGACAACAAATCAATATTCAATAACTAGGTTTCATTAGATCTAAGCAAACACAAGCAAACTTAAGCTAGCATGATAGATAGAAGAAAAGATAAACAATTAATCAAACAACACATAGACATATTGAATGATTAAACGAATAACTTATATTCAATAAAGCACAAGGTTCAAGGGTTGAAAAACCTTTACAAAGCTGCCCAAATTCGTCTAGGGTTTACTCTCCAAAGATGTCACTCTCTTACAATAAAAACATTTGAAAATATATATATAGGAATACAGTTCTGATGACGTCAGGTTATAGATTCTGACGCCGTCACCTCGCCGTGTTTTAGGGTTTCGTCTATGTAATAGTCGCTCTGACGGCGTTAGAAAGGGATCTGAGGCTGTCACTTGTAAAATCCTTCTGATCCGTCTCTTGTTAACTTAAAGCGTGACGTCCATCTTCTTTTAACACATGACGGCGTCAGGTTATAAAGTCTTCAAAACTTTCTGAGGCGTCACTTGTTAGCTTAACACTAGAAAATCCATCTTGAATTGCAAGGGACGGCGTCACGTTGTATCTAGTGACGCCGTCAGACACTGTTGTCTGACAGGTTTTTTGCGACTTCTTCGTATTCTTCACTTTTTCGTCCAAATATGCTCCAAAAGTGCCGATTTCTAGAATTCTTGTCCCAAGTACCTAAAATACAAAAAGAAACGATTTGAGGCAATATTTGATCATATTTACTCGATTTTAGGATTAAATGACCCCTTAAAAAAGTACCAAATAAATCCTTATTGAGATGATTGATGAAACACTTAGGATGTTACTCCTTTCTAACGTGTTTGAGATACTTTGAGTGTATGCAGTTAAGTATGCGGAATCTACTTAACCACACTTAGAAGATTATTGGTTTGTTAGATGGAACAGTAAAGTATGCATGACAATGAACACAATGAGATTAACACCAAACGATTCAATATTATTGCTTGAATAATACGAGTGATCTAGCTATCACTAGGGTTACAAGGACATTGAATCTTAACAAAACTCTATGACTGATATTCGTACATTCATCTAACCTAGGATCTCCTTTTATAGACTTAAGGAGTCCTTTACAAGATAAGTATTCACTATATAATTCTAACTAATTAAGATATACACAAAATCTTTTCCATACTTATCCTTAATACAAATGTTTATCCATGCAGCAGTACCTTCTGTTATACTAGCAGTACTAACCTAGCAGTTTGTACTGTTAGTTATATCTCAGCAGTCTTCATTCTTACACTAGCAGTTTGTACTGTTAGTGTATTCTTCAGTAGTACTAACCTCAGAACATTTAATTCCCAACAATCCTCCCCTAAACTTGTGATTTATCCCAAATCATTAAGTTTCTTTGAATTAAATGAGGATGTGAGGATTCTTCCAAACACTACATAGATAATCTTAGACTTCTGGCTTTTCTTTGTTCTGATAGCTGAAATATCTTTCTGATTAGCTCATCTACCATCTCTGAATCACCTTCAATTCTGAGTGTTGATGACAGCATAGCCATTAAAACTACTGGTCTAAGTGGATAATCTTTTTCTACCAACATATAAATTTCCAACCCAGCTTTGGTGGAAACTCTGTGAACACCACAAGTATCAAATAATTTCCATGTAATCTCTTTAACTTAAGCTTGAAACCTCCAAATAGCTTCACCTCCATCTAGTATTCTAGTTCATATATTCTTTTCAACTGAACCCATAATTCCTTATCTTTGTCATCAGTTGGATCTGAGGTTTTAAATCTTTCTTGCACTAGACTCCATAACTTATTCAAGTCATCTCTGTCAAAAGATCTAAGCATGTCTTCAAAGAATTTGTACACCTCAGTCTTTCCTCCTACCCTGATGATCTTCCATCCGTTTATTCTTCCATCTGAATATACTTCCCAGTCAATAATTAGATGCTTGGCTTGGAGTGGATCAATGTTGAGAGATTCAGGAACCACCAGTATCATACTGTGTATCTGTTTATCAGTCAATGTTTTGTCTTCTTTCTCAACTTCTTCCTCTGCAGATTCTTCCTCAACTGGTTCTTCTTTAACTGATTCCTCCTCAGTCCTTTGTCTCTTGGGATCTTCAGATTCCATTAGTTCAACTTTTCTCTTTTCTCCTCTTATTTCAAATGTGTCACCTTTCGCGTAAAAATTGACCGTTAAGTCACTCATCCAAATTAAATTTTATTCAAATTTTCCCGCCAAAAAACTCTATTTTTTTTTCCTTTTTTTTATAGAAATTGTCAAGTCCAACAATTCCTATAAACCCTCTTTTATGTAAATTCTTATACAAGAAAATAGATTTTTTCAAGTCGATGAAGAACCTTTTTTATCACAATTCTTATACAAGAAATGGATAAAAATCACAAGCTTATGAGGATTCGAACCGCAAATGTTTTGTAGCACCTTTCTGTCGATCAACCAACTTCAATAAGCTCGTAAACCATATAAATCTTGCACCTTTTGTCGCCTAAATGTTATTTAACCAATATTTCGACACAAAGTTGAAGACTTTTAATCCCAAAACTCACAAATCTCCACGAAACAACAATAAAGCAACCACCTTTTTGAGTTTTTATGGCTGATGAACAGTAACCGAAATAAAAAACACACCACAAATCACGATTTTCACCTAAAAAACACCATGATTCGCCCCTGGTTAGCTCTTGATACCAATTGTAATGACCAAAAACACGTATTCAGGAGGTCGGGGATGCTCGAAATAAAGGTTAAACATGGTGATATTAGATTAAAGAATGGGGGAGGTGTGTGTGTATTCTAGAGAGAGAAAGGAGAAGAAAACACACACACACACCTCTTATTACAAAGAGACATCCAGCCTTCCTTGTTGAGACAAGGAAGGTATTTATAGCAAAGGGTGACACCCTAATTGTTACACCCCGTGCCCGCTTAGACCAAAAACCAAAACTTTTTACGCGAAAACGCTTGACTTTTACAGACATCTGATTGCTCTTTTGACCACTGACAAAAATCTATAAACATTCATACTTTGAGACTATTTTTAAATGAAACTAGACTCAATTACATTCAAAACGACGGGTGGCACGACCCGTGACGACTTACGGATTAAAAGATATGATTTTTCAAATTTTACCAAAATCTGTCCAAATTTCGGTTACCGAAATCTGTACACCCTAAACCGAAATTTCACCCTTTTTCACCATAAACAACCCATACTACCTTATTTTCACACCAAACTCACTCAAAGCCATTAACATCTCATACTAAATCGTTTACATAATCAATCAACCCGTTTACTACCCAAAATGGGTAGAAACACACTTAACCCAAACACCCCTTTTACTGCATAACCCTTTTATACATCTTTTTGACCCATTTTTCAGAAAGACAACTTCTATGACCCGACAATTAACGAAACTTCCCAGATTTACTTCTTTTATCAGTGGGCTCATTTTCATATAAGAACATCTTCCGTTTGACCTTCCGAAATAGTACTTTAGAATTTGACGGGTTATGCATTAAACCCATTTTGACCCATTTACACTACAAATCACTTATACCACTTTAGTTTCTCACCAAACTTGACCATTATCATTACTTTGACATATAAAATATGATCCATATACACTTGACCCGTTTACCACCCAAAATGGGTACTTTTACACGTTTGCCAAACACCCCTTTAACTATGACTCTAAACACATAAAACATACTTTAACATACCAAATGACTACCAAATCGTTATACAACTCTTGGCATACAATTTGACACACGACTACACTTTACAAATCTATAAAAGACCAACGGGGGTACAAACTTTATACTTGAGCTCGGTATTCTACCTAAGCTCCTAAATACAAACTACCTTCATCCTCGCCTAACCAAATCCTTATTCCATCATTCCAAGCCATACATATAAACATGTCAACCTACAAAACGGTTAGACAACTAAACCGTAAGCACAAGGCTTAGTAAGTAAAACGACCATAACATATCATTATACTTCAACCCACACATAAGCATCATATACATAAAACATACTTTACGGGCTTACTACACAAGTCTCATCTAACACCTAACACCAACATATTACATGGCATCAACGCATCACATAAGCCATATTCATGGCATCACATAAGCATATTCTAAGTCCATATACTAGACACCAACATACATAATACACATGTGTTAGAAATTCATATAACACATGTTACTATCATATTACTTACCTTAATCCATGCTAAATAACAACAAGAACATCATCATCATCACAATATTCCATCTTCATCATCATCCTTTACAATATCTCAAAACCTAATAACATAATAATCAATAACATAAACAAGGGTTAACATAACCCATAAAACATACTTATCTTTCATTCTACATCATCATATGATCATATCTTGATCATATGATGAAAACCCACTTAATCCATAATCTATAACTTCATTATCATTAAGAACATAGATACTTACTTATGATGATCATAGCTAAGGAAGACTATTAACACTTGATCTTCACCTTCTTCATTTCAAGCCATCATCTAGCTTTTCTTCCCTCCCTTTTCTCTCTTCTAATACCGGACCATCACTTATCTCAATAATGAGAGAAAAGTCTAGACTTTCCTAGATATACTAGTTAGGTGGCATCTTTGGCAAATTGGCATGATTGGTCCTTCTAGTATCTTTCTTCTTACTTTAGCCACAACTAACTTATCACATGTTTAATACTTGGCAACCTAGGCCCCTTTTGTTATGCAACATATTTTATATAACTACATTAGTCATACCTTGACTATTAAATTTGACCACAATGCAACATTCGTTGACTGAGCAATCACGAAAGGCCTTTATCCATTTCATCTAGGGTGGGGTCCCAATACCCGGGGAACGGGACTAACAATTCTACCCCTTATTTAGATTTCGTCCCCGAAATCTCCCGTCTATTCTAACCAAAACTTAGTTTCACCTTACCTCAATTCTTAGCACTTTCCGTTCTTCATCCCCCTTTTTGATTACACGATCTAAGTGATCTTGCAATTCAAGGTCCACTATACGTACATCATACCCCTAGCTCATTCCAATTCTTGCTTAACTTCTCAATTCTTTCATTTCTTTCTAGTCATTATGTCATTCAAGACATAATCCTTGCCTCTAATATATGCCATTTAACCATTCTACGTCTATCGCATAACCTTCTAACTTGTTCCATTTAACTTTTCCATTAAGGACTATGTGTCACTTGAACATCACACACCCTTTTTAACTTTTTATAAGTCGATTATTCATTAACTTTCTACTTTTATCACAATCTTACCAATATCTCATTACTATTTTACTACACGTTACATCCGCCTTTACTTTTCTTCTCATAATTTTATAGAGCTTTTAGTCCATATTAGCGTTTATTAGCATTCATTACTTCATCTTACCTTAAATTCACATTGCAACAAGCATATCATTTAAAACTTAAATCGTTTCAACTTACACTCTAACATCTAAATCCTATACTTCACTTGACGTTTCCCACCTAGGGTCGTCATTAAACTCATTATCTATCCACCTATCTTAACTCCTTATGACTTCTAATTATCCTAGACTTCCTCTTCTACCCTACCACGCTACTCATGCCATGTCGGGAACACATAAGCCCACTCATTCATACTTCCTCATTTACATGGAGAGGCGTCCTAAACGATGTAAATAAAGAAATACAAACTCATGGTTCGGTGATTCATAATTTCTTTATTCAAATTAAAAGGCGTCCCAATCCATTTAAATAAAGAAACCATAAACCATCCTACTTACATACTTTTGACATAACACTCGCACTACTATTACTTGCTTTAACTTTCATTCTTTCATTTTCATTTTACATTTCATTCATTATTTAAACTTTTCCATTTTCTAGCTTGGATCCTCTTTACTTTTACATTTTCCCCGAAGGGACTATTACACATGCCAAGGATGTAGGCAATCTTTGCCGGTGAAGGCAATACGTTTTATCCCGAAGGATCTTTAACACATCCCGAAGGATTTTTGAACATTCATTGACTTGGTCATCCTGAAGGATACCATCTTTAACACTCATCCCGAAGGATCATTAACATTCACACTTCATCACTTTCACATTATAGCATTGGATCCAAGCTATTGACATTTTAACACACACACCTTATCCTATCCATTTTATTTAGTGAGCGCAAGCTCATAATGCATATGAACTTGCTTATTATAAATACACATTTCTATGTGTTTATCATCTTATATTTTAAATCCGCATCAATAAATTTTCTCCTTCCTAGCTTACCCTTTAGTCTACCCGACTCTTTCCCTTTTTAAACCTTGCATAGGTTAACTTACATTCATTCATTAGTAACATTCCTTCTTCTTGCACGTTTTAGACACTTACACATTTTCTACGTCTTTACACTATTCACTCGAACTTACATTCTTTAACCCGCGTTAATCATTTTCACATTTTTATATTACACTTTAGTCTATTCAACTCTTTTACATTTAGACTTTACACATATCGCCAACTGCAACACATGCATTCTTTATAATAATTACCGCTAATGACCTTAGCCGTAATGTAATGATTTCAGGGCAACACCTTTACATTATACATACTCATCTTATTCTCTCTTACATTCTTAACTCATCGCATTCTTATTCTTATACCTTAACTTATCTTATTTTAGTTACTTATGCGTTTAAGCAATATTGTTCAATTTCATCATTTACGTATCATCGTATCATTCATCCTTGTTACACATTCACATCCATACCTAGATTCTCATACCTTACTTACCCTTAACCCGTCTCTATTCTATTTTAACGTCGATTATTAACATATGTATATATAACGAGACCATATGTTGGCCATTAATATCTTACAAATCATAATCATTACAGGCCGTTATTCTTTAGCCTCTTTCTTTTCCCTATCCAACCCTACATCATTAGTACATTGGTTTCATCTTATCTTTTCACGTTATACTTTAGCACATTTATAATGTTCATACTTTAAACATCAATAATTAAATTTACCTATTAACCCATCTCTAATACCAATTTTGTTGATATAAATAATGCCTAAACACGTTATTAATATTTTTCGATATCTCTACGTTTTGATAATCACAAAATGTAAAATCATTAATCGGAAAATTATGACGTAAACAAGTATTTAGTTGTAAATATCTATTTCTACAACTCAAATCACTTAAGGTATGAATGAACTAATGCTTAATGCATTATATGATCAAAGGAACATTTTCTTAATAACTAGATTTTTTAAAAAACATCAAAAACATTTTACATATTTTTGAAAAACATTTTTGGTATTAAATAAAAATGTTTAATCTTTTATAAAAATATGAATTCAAATTTTTAACCAAAATCAGTTAAAATGTTCCAGAAAAACCTTCCCCATAAAAGGACAAAATTGGCCAACGACCAGTAGGGGCGGCCCCCTTAATTTTGCTAGGCGGCCCCTTTAATAATTAAGGGGACCGCCCCCGCTCCAGTAGACCTCCAGCTGTCCAATTTTTCTCCTATAAATACCAGCCTTCTCCTGGACTTTTACTCACCTTTTGCAACTAAAACTTTCTGTTTTAAATCACATTTCATATCTTCAAAATCCTTTGATCATATAATCTTAAGCTTTGGTTTCTAAGTGATCCAAGCTTCCACCACCAAAAGTGCAAAAGAAGAACTCTACTTCAACTAGTGAAGAAGTGTTATTACTTACCTCATTCAATTGTGTTATTGTGTAAAGTGTTGTGTAGTTGTGATAAGTAGATATAAGTGTAATTACGTAGTGGTGTTGTAAATTAGTTGTGAAGTAGTTGTGAATAAGTAGTTGTGAAATAGTTGTGAAGAAGTAGTCGTGAAGTAGTCGTGAAGAAGAAGTCGTGAAGAAGTCGTGAAGAAGTCGTGAAGCCGTTGTGAAGCTGTCGTGAAGAAGTCGTGATTAAGTCGTGTAGAAGTTGTGTATTAGTTGTGAGATTGGTTCTAGCTACGATTAGGACTCGACATCTAGCTTTGTGTCGTTAAGCCGGTGTAAGCTAAAGTTGTGTAAGGTTTCTCCGCCATAAGGGAGTTTGTTGACATAGTGAAGAAAACTCTCGAGTAGGTGACTCGAGGAGTGAAGTAGGGCAAGGAAGGTGTCCTTGTAGCCGAACCACTATAAATCTCCGTGTTGTGGTTTGATCTTTCCATCTCTCTCTTTTATTTCATTATATTTACCTTACTTGCATTACTTATCTATATTTGTTTATATATGTTCATATTGATCAAGAGTTGAATTCACATAAGATAGAATCGAAGTTTTTAAAAAGTAAACAAAAGTTTTCATAAATTAAAAAGACGTAAAACTATTCAACCCCCCTTTCAGTTTTCCACAATTGGTATCAGAGCCAGGTTAAACAAGATTTTTAAAATTAACTGTATTTTAAAACTTGAAACGATCTATGGAATCTGAAAAATATTTAGAAGGGCAATCTATGCAAAGACCACCACTATTTGAAAGTGATGGATTTTTATATTGGAAAAATCGATTCGAAACTTATGTGAAGTCAAAAGATCTAGATCTTTGGCATGTTATTACTAATGGTGATTTTTTACCTATTCAACATAATCTTGAAACTAAAAAAGATGAAATTGTATCTTTTGAAAAACAAAGTGATGATTTAAAAAGAAAACTTTCTAAAAATAATGAGGCTAAAATGGTTATTTATAATGCGCTACCACGTAAAGAATACGAAAGAATCTTTATGTGCGAAACCGCAAAAGAAATTTGGAACTCTTTACTAATAACTCACCAAGGTAATAGTCAAGTCAAAGATAATAAAATAGATCTTCTTGTTCAACAATATGAACAATTCACGATTCCGGAAGAGGAATCAATTGATAATGCATTTGCTAAGTTTAACACAATCATCACAAGTTTGAAGGCACTTGATGAGAGTTTTTCTAGTAAGAATTTTGTTAGGAAATTTCTTAGGGCTCTTCATCCAAAATGGCGGGCTAAAGTTACGGCGATTGAAGAATCAAAGAACTTGTCAACTCTTCAACTTGACGAGTTGATTGGCAACTTGAAAGTCTACGAAGCAATAATCAAGAAAGACTTCGAGATGGTCAAAGGAAAGAAAGAGCAAAGCAAGTCAATTGCGTTGAAAGCTAGGAAAGCATCAAGTGACGAGGATAGCTCAACCTCCGAAAGTGATGATGAAGAATATGCCATGGCCGTAAGAGACTTCAAGAAGTTTTTCAAAAGACGAGGAAGATTCGTTAGACAACCACATGACGAAAGGAAAACACTCCAAAGAAACAAAGACCACAAAGGTAGCTAGAGCGAGAGGAAGTGCTTCAAATGCGGTGATCCAAATCATCTCATTGGAAGATGCCCTATGATGTCAAAGGAGCAAAACCAAAAGGCGTTCATTGGAGGAGCATGGAGTGACAGTGAAGAAGACGAGAAAGAAACCACAAAAGAGGAGAAGTGTCTTATGGCTAAGACATCAAGTGAGGTACGTTCCGAAACCGAATACTTTAGTGATAAAAATTTATCATTAGATGAAAAAGACCTAGATAACGAATATAATAGGTTATGTATATTAGGCTAAAAAGTAATGACTAAAAATAAATCACTAAAACACATAAATAATCAATTAGAAAAAGAAATACTAGAATTAAAAATTAAACTACATAACTTAGAAAAGGGAAAAGAAATTCTTGAATGTAAAACATGTCAAGAAACTAAAAATGAAAATGAAATACTTAAGGAGGAAATTTGTAGGCTTAACAAATTCGAAAATAGTAGTAATTCTCTTAGGGAAATAATAAGTATTCAAAGAGTATCAAGTGATAAAACCGGATTAGGATTTAATTCAACTAAGGATTCAAATAGTCAAACTAAAAATGTAAAGTTTGAATGTGAAACTAGTGAGCAAAAACCTTTAGAGTCAAAACCTAAGTATATACTTATGAAAGATAGAAAAATACCCATAGCTAGTGATGAGGAAGTAAAAACCTTTTATAAACCATCTTTAAAAAATGAAGTAAAATACTCTAAACCAAGGTTAAGGTCAAAACCACCTCCACCTAGAAGACCACCTAGTCCTCACCCTCGGCCTAAAACTCCTCAACCTAAAAGAAACCAAAATATACCAAACCGTCATAATAATAGTTACCCAATGTGGAATTACCCAAATCCACCAAGCTACAATCCTTGGGGAATACTTCCACCATATATGCATCTGAGTCAATTGCAAACCATGTTTGGGCCAAACAACTATGGACAAATGAGATCATGGGGACCAAGTGGCTAGATTGCAAACTCATCGGGAAAGGCGATATCTCTTTCGTAATTGACTTTTATAAGTTAATATGCTTTGAAGAACTTGAAGACCACATGTTGAAGACCAAAAGGTACGCCGCTCTTTCATGCTCACCATTATATGCGTAGATAAATGAACTAGCCAATTGCATGCCCCCATTAGTCTTTTATGCCTAGTGTAGTTTGTACTTGTATGTTAGTTAGTAGATTATTCCTTATACATGTTGATGTAATATATTTTTATTTTTGAATCCAAAGAAATTGTAACGAATACAATTCCCCCGGGTCGTTCTCCCAACGAAGGTTTGACGGCGAATAAGTCGAATCGGAGTCGTGAAAATGTGAAGTGAATAATTGAACGTGATAAATTTTTTTTGAATTGATTACATTAAAATATGGAAAATTAAAATCAACAATCTAAGCTATTAAAATAAATGCACACAAAAAGTAATCAAATAACGCTAATCCCGGGCTAATCCCGAGATTTATAAAATTATTAATGAATTTAAACTAAAATGCAAAAGTAAAAACCTAAGGGACTGAAAATGAAAATTAAAACTGATTTTATAAAAGAAATTTAAGAAAATAAAAGTTTTGTAAAAGCCGAGGGACTATAATGGTAAAAACTGAAACTTATTTTAGAACTTATAAAAGACAGGGACTAAATTAGCCAATTACCAAACTGCTTTACAACTAAAAACTAACCAGTCCCAATTTTTAACTTTAACAGAAATTACAAGGACTAATAATGACAAACTGAAACTTATTTTTGTTTTCTTTTCTTTTTATTATTTAAAAACAAGATTAAACTAATTAAATGCAAATAAAATAGCAAACTGACTTCAATAAATCTAAAATTTTAATAGAAATTCTAAAAACTGATTAACTTTTGATGAAAAATGAAATAAACACCCAGATAAGCACAAATTTGCTGAAACAGCTTATTGGGAATAAGCCAAAAAGCAAGAATTAAGCAAATGAGCTCCAAATAGCACCAAAAGCTCAGGAAACTTAAACACACCACAATAAGCACAAAGCAACTTTTGGAACACAAAAAGCACTTAGAATAAGCTGAATAAGCACTAATGACAATACACTAAATTGACAGAATACTCAGCCTAAGTACCCTACTTTGAGCAGTCAATTAAGCAGTAAAATAAGCCAATTTTGCAAACTTTATGGGGGCAAAAGTGAGACCACCAAGCAGAGAACACAAAAAACCAAAAAGCCCTAATTCTATAACACCAATTGAAGTCTAATTTGGTCCTAGTTCAGCTGACAAAAAAAACTGGTTAACATGTATATGTGCAGGATTTTGACTATTATAAGTGCACTAAAACTTTGACTAAATCGAATTTTACTAGTCTAAATCTATTACTATATGTTGTTTAATGATAATAAAGCACTAAAAACACAAGCACAATCACAAAACACACAGATTGAACAATAGCAATAAGATCAGTTGGCATTATCACTCATTGAAACCAAGTAGATATGCAATTTTGACTTTTTGTTATAAAACCTACCAATTTTATGCTTGTTCTAACTATTATAGGCCTAAGGTAAACTACTTATGCAGAATCTACCTCAAACAAACAGCAAGAACACCTAGATTAAACCTGATCCAAACACCTCTAATGAAACTGAATTTGAGCATTTCAAACATACAACTAAATTAAGCTGAAAATCAGACCAATAAATGAGCCACTTAACTAATTTAACTCTAAAAACTGATTAACAAAGAAAATTAAGCTGGAAAAAAAACTGATAAAGAAAATTGACTTACACTGACTTTTACTGAAAATATGAATTCGAATACAACTGAGAACAACTGAAAAGAAGATTACAAATAGCTGCAACACTTAAACTAAAATAAGCATAATCTAATTCTATCCTACTCCTAAACCTAATTTCTAACACTAAAACTATCTAACCCCCGGATGTGAGGTGATGAGGGCATATTTATAGAGCTGAGCTTGGAGCTTGGGATGCCATCACAAGAAAGATCTAGAATTCGAATATGCTCAGAATATCCATCTTATCCAATCCATGTGCTAATCAAAACTCATCTCAGCCCTTAATCCTTGATGATGATGTGTTAAATCCACTTTGAGCCGTCAGATCATCCAATTTGGCAATCCACACTCGCACACACTCTGCCACGTTGGAGATTCCAAGTACAATGCAAGAATTGGAGGGGTACGATGGGGAATTTAGGTGGGAATCAATTGGGGAAGAAGGTACGGGGTGGGTAAATTTGGTATTTGTTTATTATATTTCAGAACATGTTGGTCAATCCGGGTTTAAATGGGATTCGGGTCACGGATTAGGTTTAAATAATGGATAGTGGGCTTTGGAAATGTTTTTGGACTTGGATTGGTGGGCTTTAGGTTTAGAGTGGTGTTGGCAGATTTGGATTTATTGTGTTGGGTTGGGTTTGTGGTATTTAGTATTTAGGATTAGTTTAGGTTTAAAATGTTAGGTTTAGGGGTAAATTTTGCCATATTGCAAACTGAAGGGACCTCTTCATCCATTCCATTAAAATTGAAACAAGGACTGATTTTGACAATCTTGATTCTTGGAGGACTTTGGTTGACTTTTTGACCATAATTTCTTTCCCGGCTCCGGCTTTTAGTACTCATTCCAAATCTCGTGCTCGGTTTCCCAGTCTTTGCTTGATTTTTGTCCTTTTCTTCGATATCCGTGCCTGCACATATAAAAACACAAAAACACAATATATTTGGCATTTTGATCGGGTTTTTGGTCTATTTGGGTCCGGTTTTGGTCAAGAAAAGGTATGTGTTTAAGCACATACCAAATTCCCCCAGACTAAGCTATTGCAATGTCCTCATGCAATGTTATAAAAACTCCCCGATTTTCCTTTTTATTGTATTTTTGTATTTTCTTATTATTCACGTGACGGTTTTGTTGACAATCATTATCTTTTGATAACTTTTAGGATCACGGAGCAGGAAACACGACTCATAAAGAAGTGACCATACGGATAAAATTCGTCGTTCCTGATTTTTCACAAGTCCCCAAACTAAGCTTAAAAACGAGATCATTGTCATTTACAAGTTAGATTGCCAACACTACCCATAAAAGCTACTTGTGTAATTACTTCTTGTTCCCAAATTCCTATTTTCCTCTATTTATTTTATTTTTGGTGAGAAATGAATTTCTCCAAATTCTCATTTCGATAATTTTTAATCCGATAAAGATACCTAGTTTAGACGCTAAGTAGTTTTCAAACCTTCCCTCGAAAACCGTTGCATACAAAAATGAGGTCCACATCAAGGTCTCTGATTTAACACGATTTTGAGGATATCCCTTTTATTTGCGACCGAAACAACTGATGCGTGGTTTTGTAACCTTACAACAGGTTTTACCTCTCGAGGGATCTCAAGAGGCTTACAACCCCACCAGGCAGTGTACCTGACCGATGTAGTATAGTGTAGTGGTAAGTACGGGGGATTGATCGTTCTCCACAGGGAATAGTGTTCGTTAGGTGTGAAAGGCTACTCTAATTAGGTCTAAGGGTCGAGGAAGATTCTTTTTATGTTTTTATAGTTTTTATGAAAGCAAGTAAAATCTCGGTTTTGAAGGAGTGGGCGGAATTAGTTGCTAGTCAACTAACCCAAATTACTACAAATGCAATAAAATAAAATAACAAAAATGAAAAGTGGTGAGAAACTTATGTGTAGAGAAATGTGTTTACTTAGATTTCCTTACTCCCTAACTATCTTTTACCGGTTAATTAGTGTGTATTAGTCGCGTGGATGACGGGTGTATTCCTTAATACCATTCGTGGGGTGGCGTACTTACTTCCCCAAACTCTACAAGCTCCTACTTCACTCCTATGTCGAGCCGGCTAGGAAGCTCCTAACATGGGATCACTAGAATTCGCTTGTGCATTAAATACAACCATAAAAACCTTTAGTACGCGTTTGGTTCATGTTTCTTAAGACGTTCAAGCAAGTTACCGAATAGGAAGTTAGCCAGTTTTCTTAAGCCTAACATAGATAAGCAATCATCCAATACAACTACCAACACACTAACAACCAATAATCAATAGCTAGGTTTCATTAGATCTAAGCAAACACAAGATAAAATTAGCCTAACATGTTAAACAAAAGACAAGCATAAGATAGAATCAAACAACACATAGACATATTGAATGATTAATTGATTACTTATCTTTCAATGAAACATGGAAGATCTCAAGGCAAGAAGCCCTGAAAAAGGAGCTAAATTCGTCCTAGGGTTTTATCCCAAAATTCCACACACTAAGCTCTCTCTTATGACAAAAAATTAGAAAACTATATATAGACTTTTGCATCTGACGGCGTCACCTTATGGATTGTGACGCCGTCACCTCGCCGCTTTTAGGGTTCCCGGGTGACCTTCTTGACGCCGTCCCTCTTTAGCTCTTCAAAAATCCATTCTGGCCTATCAAGGCTTGACGCCGTCACCTCTTGAACGTGACGCCGTCCCCTTGTGAATTAAGCCGTGACGCCCTTGATTTAGTTAAAGCGTGACGCCGTCAGAATTCTCATGCTAACTCACTGGCCCGTCATGAGTAAATTTCACATCCCACTTTTCTTGCCAAGGCATGACGCCGTCTGGAGTTAATGTTGACGCCGTCAAAGGTAACTTTCAGCACAATTTTGAGACTTTGTCGTTTTCTTCACTTTAATGCTCCAAAAACGTCCAAAATGCCTCCTTTTCCAGATTTCTCCTCAAAAGTACCTAAAATGACAAAAGGAACGATTTAGGGCGATATTTGATCAAATAAATACGATTTCGGGCTTAAATGACCCCTTAAAAGCGGTACACTTTTCGCCTCATCAAATACCCTTACACTTGAGATTTGCTTGTCCTCAAGCAAATGCGCTTTTATTCTAATCAAAATACAAGTTAGGGGTCATTTAATGCAAACATAAAAGTAATTACAACAAATAATCGTTCCACTTCAATCATAATAAGCACGGAGATTATAAACTAGCACCTCACAAGTAGTGTTTAGATACTCACATCTCTCAAGTGTCATCAAAATAAATCTCATAAATGAAAACGGATAATATCTCTCACTACCTGTCATAGCAAATAGATTACCATAGGCTTGGGAAAGGATCGAAAACCTCCTCCACTAGGCGTAAGCACCTAAGATAAACTATCAAAGAGGGCTTTTAAATGGGTTATAACGTTAGGTGTAGGGAAAAGGAAAACACGGTTTTGTTGGATACGGGATATTTTACTGGTGGCTAGTTAAAGATCTTGATTAATTACATGTACTATACAATGTTGCTAAGCCAAGACTAGACTCGATCTTATGCTAGAAACGAAATAACAAAATAACAAAAACATAAAACAAACATAAAATAAAACGGGATGGTAGTCCGTATGTTTTTTCTATTTTTCATTTTCTCATTTTTTTTTTTTTTTTGTATTTTTCTTGATTTTTCGATTTTTTTTTTTTTTTTTTTTTTTTTTTTTTTTTTTTTTTTTTTTTTTTTTTTTTGCATACACTTTTACCCTACCATCCAAAATAATACATCATAGGGGCATTGCATTCCCCTTACACTTGAATTTTTACGTAACTTTACAATTACTAATCTAATGACTCGAATTAAGATAACCGAAACACTTGGAGTACTTTTAAAATATTTAGCACATATGGGGGTAATAAATTATGTTCTTCCCCATTACTCCATTACACTAGTACTTTACCCATGAGTCCCAATCGTCCCAAAACAATATGTACAAGGATATGACTCGACTTAGCAACCATGTAATCAACTAGATAATTAACTTGGGTTTAAACAAATGTTGTAACAATAATGCACTAAAAATGAGTGCATACAAGGTAGGCTAAGGCGATTTGGGTGTACATTTTAGTGGGGTGTAACAAATTCTTCCTTTAAGTAAAATGCTTAAAGGTCGAAACGAAAAGATAGGCTCTGAGGGGTGTACTAGGGGTATCGTGTACTAAAAATGAGTACAACGCAAAGGGTGTGGGAGAATTACTTGACCAATGTAGCCAAAGTAATTATAACAAAAACACAGGTGTAAAACAATGGGTTAATCCTAATGCCTCTTATCATTTAGTAAATCTAACTACACGAATGTAGTCTCACTTGTGGCCTTGGAATGGTCCTAACGCAAGTTCTAGAATCTAAGTGCTACCGGTACACACATCATAGCATAAATGCTTTTCCTACCAATTCTAGGGGCGAACCTCACATATTTGGGGGTGGAAAATTTTTTTGTGGTACGGTTTTTTGTGCTAGTCATATAACTCCTATCCGTGAGACGCTCATTAAGATCAAAGTTTCACTCCTATATGTTGTAAAAAATTTTAAATTTGGCACTAAAATTACCTTAACAAGTATTTCTCTCAGTTTTATTACACATCTACTATTAAACAAACAAAAATCAAGCGCAATTGTATTCTCTAAAATCGTACTTTTACCCTCCCCTTACACTTAAGATGAACATTGTCCCCAATGTTCAAATAACAAGATGTAAAAGAAAAAAAATAAAAGAATGAAATCAAATACTCCCCTGATTCGCTCGTTGGATAATGAAATTACACGGTTAAATCTTCCTCCAAAGAGAATGTTGAAGCTCCATGACTAATGCATCGCCATAAGCTTGATTCCATAAACATCTCCTTGTCCAAAATAACCTGTTAAACCTGAGAAAACAAACACGAAAACCTGCATAACATCGGCGGGATAAAATCTATATATAAGGATATAATGCTTGTGGAATGATAATTTTGCAGATTCCTGGAGATTATAAGTTGGAGATTTTAATAAAAACTTTTTATGAAAACAAAACTTTCAAAAATTTCTGGAAATTAAATCTGACGCCGTCAGGTTATAACCCCTGACGCCGTCAGAAATGACCTGACAAAAATTTTCATTTTAAGTTTCCGGAAAATTTCTGGAAAAACCTTTACCTTACTTCCTGGAAATCCTGCAAAACATCATTATGACTCGATACAAGCATTTGACTCAAACAAACACTAATATGTATGTTAATTTATTATTATTACGATTCATGTTCATTTGTGTTCTAATAAACCGATTTAGATTTCCCTTACACTTATCTTTTGCAAAATACCTTTATATGTAGTTAAGACGAAGTTAAAAACAACATAAAGCATTTTCACAAATTAGTTTTGAACATGAATCAATAATAATAAAAATTAAACACACATACGGAAACAAATAAAAACAAACAAACAAACAAATAAACACACAAAGCAAATAAAACAAATAACGCTTGGGTTGCCTCCCAAGAAGCGCTTGTTTTTGTTCGAGTCATGAGCCTGACTCTACCCTTATTTAATGGATAAAGGAGAGGTTTTCCCTACACTTAGGATTAAGTGCGGGTGATAGTAGCGATACACACCAGCTCGGTAGGAGTATGCCACGTGAGGAAAGAGTGGTGGATGAATTATATGCTCAAAGGGGTGTGCTCCTTTCATCATAACCTTACCTAGTTCACTTTGGTCAATGGGTGAATTAAAGTTTTCTCCTAAAAAGGGATCATTTTCTATCAACTTCGAGAGACTCCAAGTTAAGAATCCACTTTGACCTAATAAACCCGGTTTAAACCCATAATGTTTCTTGTGATCAATCATAAATGGGTGATGTAAGTATGTAAGGTCATGGTTCACTCCTATGTTAGCTTCCTCTCTACAAGGCCTAGAGTCTACTACCTTAATCTTAACATTACCCGGACTACATGGTTTGATGGGTGGATCGGGACCTAATTCAATTCCTAAGTTCACATCTAAGGATGGAAGATTAGGTAACGGTTTTGGTTTAGGCTCCGGTTCATCAAAACTAGAAAATTCCATTGAACTAAAAGGAAGGTTATGACTACAAGTATTCAAACCTATTTCTTCTAGTTTTGTTTCTTCCAAAGGTTCTACTTCAATTGGGGTTCCTATAGTCCCTTCTACATCTTCCGGGTAAGTCACGGGCGGTGTGTGTGCCTCAAATGATGGTAGGACTTGTGGGGTATTTGGCGGGCTTGGATTTTCTACTTTATCATCCATCTTATCAAGATCACCTATATCCTCAACATGTGTGTCATTATGATCCAACCCTAACATTTTCCCAAGTATCTCAAGTGCTTCTCTAGGCATCTTAACTTCTATATCCGAATCATAAGGATCATCCTCAATATTATGACTGCTATATTCAAATTGCCCAAAAGATTCATCATGTGTTTCTTGAGATTCATCATCATCGATCATAAAACCTAGGTCTTTTTGATCAATGTGATCATGTTCGGCTAAATCCTCCATCACATCAAGGTCACCTATGTGTTTGTTTTGTACTATGGCATTACACGACAACCACTTAGGTATCTCAACACTAATGTATTCATCCCCAAACAAACTTGTTTCATGATCCAGGAAATTTATATTCAATTGACTTGTACTAACGTTTGTTGGGTTGTCTACCCTATAATAATATTGGGCACAATCTTCTATGGCATCCCATGCTTCTTCAGCACTTAATTCCCTAAAGTCCCCATTGGCAAAATCCTCAATGCGCATTTGGTCATATTGGCCAACACGATAGTAAAAGGTTCGGGTTAGGGATGCTAAAGCGAAACTATGATGAGGGAATTTTTGGAGTAAATTTCTAAAACGAGTCCATGCATCATATATGGGTTCATCTCGATATTGTTTGAAATTCGAAATGTCAATAGGGTAGAATGGCCTTTGTGGTTGGTGGTATGGTGGATTCGCGTACTCCATAATGGTGAACGGAAGAGTCAATGGAAATTATGAACAAACACACAAAGAAATAAGATAGACTAAAGAAAACCTAGAAAAATAAAATAAAAATCTCACTAGAAAGGAATCTAGTGAGTAGACCTAATAGAAATAAAAATTCAACCTAAACAATAACTATTCCCCGGCAGCGGCGCCAAAAACTTGATGCGTGGTTTTGTAACCTTACAACAGGTTTTACCTCTCGAGGGATCTCAAGAGGCTTACAACCCCACCAGGCAGTGTACCTGACCGATGTAGTATAGTGTAGTGGTAAGTACGGGGGATTGATCGTTCTCCACAGGGAATAGTGTTCGTTAGGTGTGAAAGGCTACTCTAATTAGGTCTAAGGGTCGAGGAAGATTCTTTTTATGTTTTTATAGTTTTTATGAAAGCAAGTAAAATCTCGGTTTTGAAGGAGTGGGCGGAATTAGTTGCTAGTCAACTAACCCAAATTACTACAAATGCAATAAAATAAAATAACAAAAATGAAAAGTGGTGAGAAACTTATGTGTAGAGAAATGTGTTTACTTAGATTTCCTTACTCCCTAACTATCTTTTACCGGTTAATTAGTGTGTATTAGTCGCGTGGATGACGGGTGTATTCCTTAATACCATTCGTGGGGTGGCGTACTTACTTCCCCAAACTCTACAAGCTCCTACTTCACTCCTATGTCGAGCCGGCTAGGAAGCTCCTAACATGGGATCACTAGAATTCGCTTGTGCATTAAATACAACCATAAAAACCTTTAGTACGCGTTTGGTTCATGTTTCTTAAGACGTTCAAGCAAGTTACCGAATAGGAAGTTAGCCAGTTTTCTTAAGCCTAACATAGATAAGCAATCATCCAATACAACTACCAACACACTAACAACCAATAATCAATAGCTAGGTTTCATTAGATCTAAGCAAACACAAGATAAAATTAGCCTAACATGTTAAACAAAAGACAAGCATAAGATAGAATCAAACAACACATAGACATATTGAATGATTAATTGATTACTTATCTTTCAATGAAACATGGAAGATCTCAAGGCAAGAAGCCCTGAAAAAGGAGCTAAATTCGTCCTAGGGTTTTATCCCAAAATTCCACACACTAAGCTCTCTCTTATGACAAAAAATTAGAAAACTATATATAGACTTTTGCATCTGACGGCGTCACCTTATGGATTGTGACGCCGTCACCTCGCCGCTTTTAGGGTTCCCGGGTGACCTTCTTGACGCCGTCCCTCTTTAGCTCTTCAAAAATCCATTCTGGCCTATCAAGGCTTGACGCCGTCACCTCTTGAACGTGACGCCGTCCCCTTGTGAATTAAGCCGTGACGCCCTTGATTTAGTTAAAGCGTGACGCCGTCAGAATTCTCATGCTAACTCACTGGCCCGTCATGAGTAAATTTCACATCCCACTTTTCTTGCCAAGGCATGACGCCGTCTGGAGTTAATGTTGACGCCGTCAAAGGTAACTTTCAGCACAATTTTGAGACTTTGCCGTTTTCTTCACTTTAATGCTCCAAAAACGTCCAAAATGCCTCCTTTTCCAGATTTCTCCTCAAAAGTACCTAAAATGACAAAAGGAACGATTTAGGGCGATATTTGATCAAATAAATACGATTTCGGGCTTAAATGACCCCTTAAAAGCGGTACACTTTTCGCCTCATCAACAACTCATCTACGAGTCCAGAGACGGAAGCCTTTATTAGGATACCTCGGAGTCGAAATTTGGCATTTTTAACATTATTAAGCACATATTATTTAATCCTTGGCCCTTTATAACAATCACAACATCGGCTGCGAACCGGCAAGATGTGATAGTCTATTATGACCTTGGAATTTTTCCTCTGCCTTTATTAGAAGTCTACAACATCGGCTGCGAACCGGCAAGATGCAGAAAACTTTTTATGGCTTTGGATTATTATTATTATTTATTATTCATTATATATTTTGCCAAATCCCGAGTCCTACGGCTTTTATAACAATCCCAACATCGGTTGCGAGCCGGCAAGATGGAATAGTCTATTACACCGTAACACTGGCAGTACCTTGATGTGTACCCAACTTTCATAAGCAAGGACTTTCTAAGGAAGAAATAAAAACTAATTATCGCCAAAACCAAAATACCTTTAATTATTCCTAGATTTCTATTTTTGAGTGAAACAAGCTGATGGGAACAAAAAGCCACAAGTAACTTCGATGAGCTCTAAAGAGATCCTACTACTCCACGTTTAGCAATCTAACTTATAAACAACTCTATCATTTCTCGTTCTTCGCAAATTTAAAATCTTAAATAATAAGATCCGCGAATGCTTAGCCAAATAATCAAGCCATGCATATATAAAGTCAAATACGGGAACTTGCAAACTCTTAAAAAGAATTCGTGTTTTCTAGCTCCTTGTGTAAAAGACTAGCACAAGCTTATAGATTATAAATGGTTAAGGAGACAAGCTAGGGCTCAACACGCCCGGTCAAGTCAGAATTTTATTCCTACTCTCACCAGCGGAAAGTCAACAAAAAAGTCAAAATTTATTATATTTTGCAAAAATTTTTAAATTTTCTCATTTTTTTGAATTTTTTCAATTTTTGGAGGAAAAACGGGGTTGCAGGAGAAAACGGCAAAAATGCAAGGCAAAAATCAAATCGACAGATTACCCTCCCAGACTAAAACGAGACATTGTCCTCAATGTCTTAAAGGTAAGGGCATCCCTACAAAAATCTAAGGCCGTTTATTAATTATGCCAAAAGATAGATGTAAAACGATAAGATTTTAGGATATCGGATAAGCAGCGAATGATGAAACTCGAGTAGCGTGAAGGAAACTACGAGCACGAGAGTCTTCATCAATCGGTCAAACCTGTACACATCACAGAAAACACGAAACACAAGAAATGGAAAAGGAAGCCCTCCTCACGTTTTATTAAGAAAATAGAAAGAAGATAGATGGATAAGCATGGGGTGCCTCCCACGAAGCGCTTGTTTATTTATCGAGTCGTATAGCTTAGACTCGCCCCGAATTTACTTAATCTTGGGGGAGCAAATGGAATGGACACCCGGCATGAAAAACGGAGATGCCGGGGTCAAAGATGGTATCCTCACTCCCGGAGGAGTGGAAAAATGGAGAAAGGATAGGATAAGTGAAGAATGGGTGAAACACACGGATGACGAAAGCAAAGTCATCATTGGAATCACGGGTGGGTTGGGTGGGTAAAATATCAAGCACAGGATCATCAATATCATAAGTCTCGTCCACCACTCCATCAATTACTTCATTCACACCGGATCCAAGATCTACATCCGGTGGTTTCGCGGGTGGACGAGAAGACGGTAAATCAAAGATAAATGAATCAGCCTCAGAAAGTAAATCATCATCATTAATTTCTTCAATAAGACCATTCTCGTCATTCTCAATACCCGGTGGTATTGAGTCATCCGTAGCAAGAAATAGATCGACATCCTCTAAAAGAGAGTCACGTGACGGATTATCGGAAATATTGCTCAAATTAAGTTCGGAATTGATCTCAAAGTCAAAACGCTCATAATCCGGAAGAGAAATATCAGTATGAATAGTGGGACTGCCACTACTCTTCTCTTCAAATCGAAAAATTTCAAGCTCGGGTAAGAAATCACTATCCATAACGGGGATAGGAAATGAAGAAGTCGGAGGATCATGTAATGCCTCGATCTTAGAAATGAGAAGATAAATTGTAGATAATTTCTCACGAAGAGCTTCATCTTGGATTTCAGTTTCTTCATCATTCTCTTCTTCTAAGCTGACGAGCTCAGAAGGTACCTCATCAATATAATCGATGTCTCCACAAGATAACGAATCGTCATTGTCGGAATCGGAGTACATCTCATCATCGTTCTTCTCAACATGAATATCATCACACGGCTCATCATTCGTATCAACGAGATTATCAAGACGATCATCTTTAACAATTTCACAATCACCGTTAGAATTTTCCCCGGACTCACTTTGGATTGGGACGAGGTTCTCAACACTAGACTTTTGGAATTCGTCCGATTCCGTTGCCGGAATAGTGTTTAGATGCTCGTCCCCCATTATTAAAGAGTCCTCGGGTTCTTGGATAGAAAAGACGGGTGCAATTGCAGGGAAAACGTTTAACGAAACACGTATCTCCTCGTCAGCACAGTTCTGTAAGGCCTTCCGAAAATTAGCCTCTTTTTCCTCGGCAAGTAATTCTTCTATAGACTTCTCATGAGGATCGGGAGTAGAAGTATAGTGTTTAACCACCAATTTCTTAACTTCTTGGAAGTCTTCCCAAATTCTTTCAATTTCGCGCATTCTATCTTGATTTGGACAATTGCCGGGATTTTGTGGGGGTTGGTTAAAACCATGAGAATCGTAACACGAATTTGGCTCATAATGAAAATTTTCAAACGATCCCCCACAATGTTCAAAATTTGATGAATGATCATTGAAATATGATTCTTGCTCATAAGAGTTTTGAGAAGGAGGATTGAAATCATTTTGAGGATAATTATCAAAGCTCGTATCACAAGCATAAGACGTTTCAGCACTCGGGACGTAGCATATACAATTCGTGTATCCACATTGATTACAAAAACATTGTCCGCACGGTGATCCTTCATCGGATGGGTTTCCACAACTAAAACAAGTGAACGAAGGTGGTGGTGGTGGTGGTGTCGGATAATAATCGGGAACGTTTGAAAAATTGTTAAACGAATTGTGAACATATTCGGGAGAATTACAATTCAAACAAACGCCATCATGAATATCACTACCACATTGTTCACACGTACACCAAACACATGAACCTTCGAAGAACGGTTCTCCACAATTATCACAAATTGGATCCATAAGAATTAAACATAAGAGGGTGTGAGAAGAAGAATCAAACTTTAGAGGGTAAGAAGATCAAGAATCAAACGGTATAGAGGGTAAAAGAAGAGAATCAAACATGAAGAGGATAACGGAGATTCTTTTTGGTTTTTCGTAAAAAAAATTAAACATAAAAACAAAAATCAAATTGAAAAAGAAAATATTTTTGGGTTTTTATATTTAACAAAAAATTAGATTTATTATCTTTTTGGTGATCGTTAATCAACCGTACTCGTTTCTTTCAAAGCTACGCGCAGCGTGGCGGGAGAGAAGAATGGATCTCTCTTCGGTCTGCAATTTAATGTCAAGACCTCCTTAAACCCCGTAATTAGGTTGTAGCAAAGAAATAATCCAAGAAACGTTTAATTTTCCGATCTCTTTTGTTGTTTATTTCGGAATGGTTTACAACCGCCCTCCTTCAATGGAAGACCGAGGATGTTTATTAATGGTGAAAACACTTTAGGAAAAGTGTTTTTTATTTATTTATTTTCTTTTTGTATTATTATTATTATTTTATTATTTTTTTTTTTTTAGAAACGAGAAACTTCCGAAGAAGGATCTTCAAAACACAAAATACGATACGAATCAACGACAACGTTTCAAGCCTTCCCCGGCAGCGGCGCCATTTATTGATGTAATATATTTTTATTTTTGAATCCAAAGAAATTGTAACGAATACAATTCCCCCGGGTCGTTCTCCCAACGAAGGTTTGACGGCGAATAAGTCGAATCGGAGTCGTGAAAATGTGAAGTGAATAATTGAACGTGATAAATTTTTTTTGAATTGATTACACTAAAATATGGAAAATTAAAATCAACAATCTACGCTATTAAAATAAATGCACACAAAAAGAAATCAAATAACGCTAATCCCGGGCTAATCCCGAGATTTATAAAATTATTAATGAATTTAAACTAAAATGCAAAAGTAAAAACCTAAGGGACTGAAAATGAAAATTAAAACTGATTTTATAAAAGAAATTTAAGAAAATAAAAGTTTTATAAAAGCCGAGGGACTAAAATGGTAAAAACTGAAACTTATTTTAGAACTTATAAAAGACAGGGACTAAATTAGCCAATTACCAAACTGCTTTACAACTAAAAACTAACCAGTCCCAATTTTTAACTTTAACAGAAATTACAAGGACTAATAATGACAAACTGAAACTTATTTTTGTTTTCTTTTCTTTTTATTATTTAAAAACAAGATTAAACTAATTAAATGCAAATAAAATAGCAAACTGACTTCAATAAATCTAAAATTTTAATAGAAATTCTAAAAACTGATTAACTTTTGATGAAAAATGAAATAAACACCCAGATAAGCACAAATTTGCTGAAACAGCTTATTGGGAATAAGCCAAAAAGCAAGAATTAAGCAAATGAGCTCCAAATAGCACCAAAAGCTCAGGAAACTTAAACACACCACAATAAGCACAAAGCAACTTTTGGAACACAAAAAGCACTTAGAATAAGCTGAATAAGCACTAATGACAGTACACTAAATTGACAGAATACTCAGCCTAAGTACCCTACTTTGAGCAGTCAATTAAGCAGTAAAATAAGCCAATTTTGCAAACTTTATGGGGGCAAAAGTGAGACCACCAAGCAGAGAACACAAAAAACCAAAAAGCCCTAATTCTATAACACCAATTGAAGTCTAATTTGGTCCTAGTTCAGCTGACAAAAAAAACTGGTTAACATGTATATGTGCAGGATTTTGACTATTATAAGTGCACTAAAACTTTGACTAAATCGAATTTTACTAGTCTAAATCTATTACTATATGTTGTTTAATGATAATAAAGCACTAAAAACACAAGCACAATCACAAAACACACAGATTGAACAATAGCAATAAGATCAGTTGGCATTATCACTCATTGAAACCAAGTAGATATGCAATTTTGACTTTTTGTTATAAAACCTACCAATTTTATGCTTGTTCTAACTATTATAGGCCTAAGGTAAACTACTTATGCAGAATCTACCTCAAACAAACAGCAAGAACACCTAGATTAAACCTGATCCAAACACCTCTAATGAAACTGAATTTGAGCATTTCAAACATACAACTAAATTAAGCTGAAAATCAGACCAATAAATGAGCCACTTAACTAATTTAACTCTAAAAACTGATTAACAAAGAAAATTAAGCTGAAAAAAAAACTAATAAAGAAAATTGACTTACACTGACTTTTACTGAAAATATGAATTCGAATACAACTGAGAACAACTGAAAAGAAGATTACAAATAGCTGCAACACTTAAACTAAAATAAGCATAATCTAATTCTATCCTACTCCTAAACCTAATTTCTAACACTAAAACTATCTAACCCCCCGGATGTGAGGTGATGAGGGCATATTTATAGAGCTGAGCTTGGAGCTTGGGATGCCATCACAAGAAAGATCTAGAATTCGAATATGCTCAGAATATCCATCTTATCCAATCCATGTGCTAATCAAAACTCATCTCAGCCCTTAATCCTTGATGATGATGTGTTAAATCCACTTTGAGCCGTCAGATCATCCAATTTGGCAATCCACACTCGCACACACTCTGCCACGTTGGAGATTCCAAGTACAATGCAAAAATTGGAGGGGTACGATGGGGAATTTAGGTGGGAATCAATTGGGGAAGAAGGTACGGGGTGGGTAAATTTGGTATTTGTTTATTATATTTCAGAACATGTTGGTCAATCTGGGTTTAAATGGGATTCGGGTCACGGATTAGGTTTAAATAATGGATAGTGGGCTTTGGAAATGTTTTTGGACTTGGATTGGTGGGCTGTAGGTTTAGAGTGGTGTTGGCAGATTTGGATTTATTGTGTTGGGTTGGATTTGTGGTATTTAGTATTTAGGATTAGTTTAGGTTTAAAATGTTAGGTTTAGGGGTAAATTTTGCCATATTGCAAACTGAAGGGACCTCTTCTGCCATTCCATTAAAATTGAAACAAGGACTGATTTTGACAATCTTGATTCTTGGAGGACTTTGGTTGACTTTTTGACCATAATTTCTTTCCCGGCTCCGGCTTTTAGTACTCATTCCAAATCTCGTGCTCGGTTTCCCGGTCTTTGCTTGATTTTTGTCCTTTTCTTCGATATCCGTGCCTGCACATATAAAAACACAAAAACACAATATAGTTGGCATTTTGGTCGGGTTTTTGGTCTATTTGGGTCCGGTTTTGGTCAAATAAAAGTATGTGAATAAGCACATACCACATGTATACATATATATACCTATACTACTATTTATACATACTATATATATATATATATATATATATATATATATATATATATATATATATATATATATATATATAATACGCACATAACCTAGATACGTCATTTGTTGACTATCTAGAACTAAAAGAAATTGTTCGTCCTCGAACCTTTTCTTCCCCCTTTGCCTCTTTTGAACTTTAACGTTCAACACGAAAATCTTCCGTGTCCACTGTCACATAACTCATGGTGATGAAGAGAAGTGAGTTAAGTGGATTAACGTAGAAGTAGCACTTTGACCGTCGAGTCAAGAAAACTATGGATGAAACAAACTCCCGTCACCGCCAGCACCTATCTCCGTCATTACCTCATCATTTCTTAAACTCCATTCAACATCCCACGTTTTCACACAAAATAAATATATATATATATATATATATATATATATATATATATATATATATATATATATATATATATATATATATATATATATATATATATATATATAAACATGCACTTTTACTCTCACCCCCTAACACATTTGTTGACTTGACATCTTGATCATTTTATCCAAAATTTTCAAGAAATGTTTTCTTAACGAAATGTTAATAAAATGTCAAGTATTCCTTCCTCGTGCCATTAAAACCCAACGTATTTTTGATATATAATAAATCTATATATATACATAAAATTATTTTGCTATCAGAAACTAAAACCAACAAAAATACATTTTTGGTAGGCGGCCCCCTTAATGTTTAAGGGGACCGGCTAGTAAACGGGGGCGGTCCCCTTAATAATTAAGGGGACCGGCCTACTGTAGCTCCCAAAAACGTTTTTCTTCCAAAAATCTTTACCAAACACCCCACTTTTCAAACTCACCCATACTTGCTGCTGCTGTGAACGAACCTTAACTCAAAAACCATTCTCCAAATCACCATCTCCGACTAATTTCGCAAAGGGCAAACACTTGTATCTTGATTAGCAACACATTTTGTAAGTTTTCCAATTCAAATTTCATCTAATTCCATTCAATTTTGAGTCTAATCATAATTAGGTCTTTTACTAAACTTTCTTTTAATCCATTATTTGTTAAAATTAAGTCTAGAAATCTTATAACCAAATGCTCCCCATAGGATTAGAATGATTAATCAACCTAGAAACTAAGTAATTAAAAAACCATTATGTCAAACTAATCACTCCTTTTCAAAACTAATCATATTGTTGAATTATGCCATAAACACCTGTTAAAACTAATCACATTGGTTTATTACAACTCACAAATCCTAAAAATATATTTTTCGAATCATAAAAAAATGTTTTTGTTAAATATAAGAGAGTGTTTGGATTAGGAGCTAGAATCATCAAAATATAATCAAAAATTAAGTTCATAACTACTTGTCAAGTTTATAAACATGCAATTAGTTGTTTTAAGTCATCAAGATACATAATTCATATGTATATTAAAATTTTACTAGTTATTTTCTTATTTAAAGGAGCGTTTGGCACAACATTTTGAAAGAAATTTTTGAGTCAAAATCTAAGTTACTTAACATAAACACTCGTAAGAAATAGCTAGATATACAATCCAATGTTTGTCTAGCCACATTTCAAGGTAACTTATGACGTATAAAAGAACGTTCGGATATTGTTGATTTCTTGTCATAATGTCCCTATAACTATTCTTTAACATCATAAATTACATTTTAAGCGAGTTAAAAATTAAAACTAAGGAACATTGTAAACTACTTCTTAGGTTTTAAGTTTTAGAGTCGAAGTATGTTTACGTTCCACATAAGTAGCATATATAATATATGCATGTCATTTTCTTATTTTTCTTTGTTGCTTTCTTGTATAGGTGAAAATGCCCAAAACTACAGTCGGTGATGTCTCCAAAACAAAAGAATATATTCCTAAGGTCTCTGCCACTCCAGGCATTTCTCCTGCTGTTGCTTGTTTCTATCGTCCCATTGAAGATAGAAACATTCATGAAGGGAGAGTTGTCTATCCATCGTTCTATGAATCCGACTATATCGAACGAATGTTCTCCAACGTTCGTCTTGATTGTCTCTACAAAATCAATGAGCTTATCATTCCCCGTTTTGTTCTTGACTTCTATAGCCAAGTGACGGTGAAAACTGATCCCAATGGCTGTATCCTCATATCCTTTATGATTCAACACGAATTCATTACTCTTACTCTCGCTCAATTCGGTCAAATTCTAGGCATTCCCTACTCCGGTCAAGCTATCTTCTCTAATGAGTGGGATCTCTCATCTCTTGAGCAACATCGACCTCAATATGGTCCTTACTACTCTGAGATTCCATCCTCTGAAGAAATTCGTCAATATCTTGGGCTAGATCGTGGTACGACTAGCCGGAGGATCAAGTCAAAAGATGTTGACATCGATGCTAACCAAATCCTCCTCAAGGAGTTACGCCCCGACATAAAGCGTTGGGAAGAACTCATTCGTGAGAATGCGTTTGGTACCGGTGGTCACCGTGATCATGTCACGGCGAGCATAGCTCATATGTTGTACTGTATTGTCGCTGAACAGCCGTACAATTTGGCATATCTCTTTGTCTTCCGTATCATGTCCGCCAAAAACACTCATAATGCAAATCTTCCGTATGGCATGTTTCTCACTCGCCTCTACAATCATGTCATGATGCATTATCCACATCTTCAGAGTCCAATTTATGAGTCTGTTCAACCGGTCCTTAATCCTCTTGTTCGTGTCCGTGAACGTCGCCCCCGAAGCGACAAGGGAAAATCTCGTAAATCTGTCTCACTTCCACCTCGTGGTTCCACGTCACATCGAGGAGACGATGATGATGATGATGATGAGGAGGAAAGCACAACACGTGCTAGTACCCCATCACCTAGGACCTTTGTTCAAAATCTTCCGGATCTTGATTACACTGAGTATCAAGTTCCTTCTCCTTCCGAACGAACACACGAACTGCTGTTTGAAAGACAAACCGAACTACTCAACACCACACAGCAGATGCATCAAGAAGTACGAGGCGGTTTCAAGTCTATTGGAAAGACACTTGGAAGGATGTTTGGAAAGAAGAAGAAATAGACTTGTTTGATGAGTGTTTCGTTAGTTATCATCGGTGTTATAATTAGACATTTTTATGTAATATTATTATCTTAACATTTGCTTGCTATGACTTCTATTATGTTAGATGATAAACTTATTAGAACTAAGCTACTAGTTTATTTGAAATTATATGACTATGCTTCTAATATAATTTTTTTTTTAGTCTCAAATATGTATATTATTTATTTTAATATGCAATTAATAATATTTAATCATTCTTGATGTACATGATCCAAATGGAACTTGCTGCAAAGACACCCTAAAAATGACCTTTTTCTGGAAATTTTTCAAATTTGGTCGCCTGGGAAATCACCAGATGGGTGGCCCCCTTAATTCCTTAGGCGGTCCCCTTAATTTTAAGGGGGCCGCCCAGCAATTAAGGGGACTGGCCATCTGGACAGTAAATTTTACTGTTTCCTTTTGCATCTTGTGACCACTTTTACCTAGCCCCAGCTACCATTACCCTTAATGCACGAACTGGACTTGGAATATTACCACAAAACCTTCACAATTTGCCTAAATCAACCACATTTTCACAATATAAATACCCTCCTTACAATTACCTTTCACTTCATCAACCATCACCTTCATCAAACACCCATTTTCATCCACAATGCTATCACCAAAATCCTCCATCTCTAAGACTTCAAGGAAACAAAGACTTGTTATCATACCACCAAAACAACCTTTCATAGACCTAACCCAAGATGACATCAAAACTCCATCACCACCACCTCAAAATTCATCCCCAAGTGCACCAAATGCACCATCAAAAACACCATCCACCCATGGAGCTTCATCTTCCTCCATTCCATCCACTTCATCCATAAATGACTACATCCACACTCACCTAACATCATCACCAAGAGCATCATCACCACCATCCACTCAAGAACCTTCATACACCCAACTTGCCATTTCCCTATCACCCATCACACCTCTTGATGCTCACTTTTCACCATCACCAACCCCACAACCATTCTTTCCTATACCTTGGGCAATGCTTGAAGCCCATGGTGATAATTGTCTTTGTTGCGTCCATAACCGGACCTTAATCTTTGGTCTTAGAGATGAGATACACTACATGTTTTCATCTCTTGAAAACATGATTGCCAACCCACAACCACCACCTCCTCCACCTCCTTCACCCACTACACCACCACCACCTCCATTTTCACCTAATTAAGCATATGCAATGCTTAAAAATAATTTTTCACAATCTTCTTGTAAGCAAGCTCCATGGAAGACCATGTACCTCTAAGATGATTATGTAGTCTCATTAGTAGTTTTTGTTTGTATGCTTGCATGCTTCATGTTGTAATCTTTTGGTTGTGTATTTATACACAACACCTTTATTAAATGAATGATATTATTCTATATGCTTGCTTATTGTTGTTACATATACTTGTGCTTCTAACATTTTTTTTGCAAGCGTTCCATAGCTCATTTCCTTGGTGCCCCCAAACGAGGGGGAGTACACATCAAGGGGGAGTTCTCGTCCCGACAAATTTAGATTTTAAAACTTGTCGGCTTAACCTTTTTGATTCTACAAAAAGGGGGAGAAATAGATGTAAACTCACTAAATACTTGTCTAAAAACTAATTTTTAGATTTAATAAGTTTAGATTTTGTAATCATCAAAAAGGGAGAGATTGTTGATATAAATAATGCCTAAACACGTTATTAATATTTTTCGATATCTCTACGTTTTGATAATCACAAAATGTAAAATCATTAATCGGAAAATTATGACGTAAACAAGTATTTAGTTGTAAATATCTATTTCTACAACTCAAATCACTTAAGGTATGAATGAACTAATGCTTAATGCATTATATGATCAAATGAACATTTTCTTAATAACTAGATTTTTTATAAAACATCAAAAACATTTTACATATTTTTGAAAAACATTTTTGGTATTAAATAAAAATGTTTAATCTTTTATAAAAATACGAATTCAAATTTTTAACCAAAATCAGTTAAAATGTTCCAGAAAAACCTTCCCCACAAAAGGACAAAATTGGCCAACGACCAGTAGGGGCGGCCCCCTTAATTTTGCTAGGCGGCCCCTTTAATAATTAAGGGGACCGCCCCCGCTCCAGTAGACCTCCAGCTGTCCAATTTTTCTCCTATAAATACCAGCCTTCTCCTGGACTTTTACTCACCTTTTGCACACTAAAACTTTCTGTTTTAAATCACATTTCATATCTTGAAAATCCTTTGATCATATAATCTTAAGCTTTGGTTTCTAAGTGATCCAAGCTTCCACCACCAAAAGTGCAAAAGAAGAACTCTACTTCAACTAGTGAAGAAGTGTTATTACTTACCTCATTCAATTGTGTTATTGTGTAAAGTGTTGTGTAGTTGTGATAAGTAGATATAAGTGTAATTACGTAGTGGTGTTGTAAATTAGTTGTGAAGTAGTTGTGAATAAGTAGTTGTGAAATAGTTGTGAAGAAGTAGTCGTGAAGTAGTCGTGAAGAAGAATTCGTGAAGAAGTCGTGAAGCCGTTGTGAAGCTGTCGTGAAGAAGTCGTGTAGAAGTTGTGTATTAGTTGTGAGATTGGTTCTAGCTACGATTAGGACTCGACATCTAGCTTTGTGTCGTTAAGCCGGTGTAAGCTAAAGTTGTGTAAGGTTTCTCCGCCATAAGGGAGTTTGTTGACATAGTGAAGAAAACTCTCGAGTAGGTGACTCGAGGAGTGGAGTAGGGCAAGGAAGGTGTCCTTGTAGCCGAACCACTATAAATCTCCGTGTTGTGGTTTGATCTTTCCATCTCTCTCTTTTATTTCATTATATTTACCTTACTTGCATTACTTATCTATATTTGTTTATATATGTTCATATTGATCAAGAGTTGAATTCACATAAGATAGAATCAAAGTTTTTAAAAAGTAAACAAAAGTTTTCATAAATTAAAAAGACGTAAAACTATTCAACCCCCCTTCTAGTTTTCCACAAATTTCATTCCAATTCACATTCCATTACCGCTACTCTAGCATACATTCATATAATCACCGGCACCAACCAAGGTGTACGGCCGACTAATCATTTAAACGCTTCAAGTCCTCCACGGACTTGCATCATATATACTTTAAAACATAAAACACTTTCATCCTACTTACTAACTTAAGTTCACATAACACATCACACACTCCTTTCTCTAGCTTAGCATTTACCTTCCGCATTTCTTGTACCTACGTTCAACGCCTCTACGAGTGGTTTAAGACCAGGAAACCTATAGTGGAAACCTAATTCACTTAAACCGAAGCTTTGATACCAAGTTGTTACACCCCGTGCCCGCTTAGACCAAAAACTAAAACTTTTTACGGGAAAACGCTTGACTTTTACGGACATCTGGTTGCTCTTTTGACCACTGACAAAAATCTATAAACATTCAGACCTTGAGGCAATTTTTAAATGAAACTAGACTCAATTACCTTCAAAAAGACGGGTGGCACGACCCGTGACGACTTACGGATTAAAAGATATGATTTTTTAAAGTTTACCAAAATCTGTCCAAATTTCGGTACAAACCGAAATTTGGGAGTTTTGGTCCCAAACCGAAATCTGTACACCCCAAACCGAAATTTCACCCTTTTTCACCATAAACAACCCATACTACCTTATTTTCATACCAAACTCACTCAAAGCCATTAACATTTCATACTAAATTGTTTACATAATCAATCAACCCGTTTACTACCCAAAATGGGTAGAAACACACTTAACCCAAACACCCCTTTTACTGCATAACCCTTTTATACATCATTTTGACCCATTTTTCGGAAAGACAACTTCTATGACCCGACAATTAACGAAACTTCCCAGATTTACTTCTTTTATCAGTGGGCTCATTTTCGTATAAGAACATCTTCCGTTTGACCTTCCGAAATAGTACTTTAGAATTTGACGGGTTATGCATTAAACCCATTTTGACCCATTTACACTACAAATCACTTATACCACTTTAGTTTCTCACCAAACTTGACCATTATCATTACTTTGACATATAAAACATGATCCATATACACTTGACCCGTTTACCACCCAAAATGGGTACTTTTACGCGTTTGCCAAACACCCCTTTAACTTTGACACTAAACACATAAAACATACTTTAACATAACAAATGACTACCAAATCGTTTTACAACTCTTGGCATAAAATTTGACACACGACTACACTTTACAAATCCATAAAAGACCAACGGGGGTACAAACTTTATACTTGAGCTCGGTATTCTACCTAAGCTCCTAAATACAAACTACCTTCATCCTCGCCTAACCAAATCCTTATTCCATCATTCCAAGCCATCCATATAAACATGTCAACCTACAAAACGGTTAGACAACTAAACCGTAAGCACAAGGCTTAGTAAGTAAAACGACCATAACATATCATTATACTTCAACCCACACATAAGCATCATATACATAAAACATACTTTACGGGCTTACTACACAAGTCTCATCTAACACCTAACACCAACATATTCCATGGCATCAACGCATCACATAAGCCATATTCATGGCATCACATAAGCATATTCTAAGTCCATATACTAGACACCAACATACATAATACACATGTGTTAGAAATCCATATAACACATGTTACTATCATTTTACTTACCTTATTCCAAGCTAAATAACAACAAGAACATCATCATCATCACAATATTCCATCTTCATCATCATCCTTTACAATATCTCAAAACCTAATAACATAATAATCAATAACATAAACAAGGGTTAACATAACCCATAAAACATACTTATCTTTCATTCTACATCATCTTATGATCATATCTTTATCATATGATGAAAACCCACTTAATCCATAATCTATAACTTCATTATCATTAAGAACATAGATACTTACTTGTGATGATCATAGCTAAGGAAGACTATTAACACTTGATCTTCACCTTCTTCATTTCAAGCCATCATCTAGCTTTTCTTCCCTCCCTTTTCTCTCTTCTAAAATTGGACCATCACTTATCTCAATAATGAGAGAAAAGTCTAGACTTTCCTAGATATACTAGTTAGGTGGCATCTTTGGCAAATTGGCAAGATTGGTCCTTCTAGTCTCTTTCTTCTTACTTTAGCCACAACTAACTTATCACATGTTTAATACTTGGCAACCTAGGCCCCTTTTGGTATGCAACATATTTTATATAACTACATTAGTCATACCTTGACTATTAAATTTGACCACAATGCAACATTCGTTGACTGGCTAATCACGAAAGGCCTTTATCCATTTCATCTAGGGTGGGGTCCCAATACCCAGGGAACTGGTCTAACACTAATGCTCTTGATGGGCTTTCGGTTGGGCTTGAGGCTCATGGGCTATACATTTGTCATTTAGACTATACAAGCCAACTTATCTATTCAAGTCCACAAGCCCAACTCGTTAACTAAACTAGCCCTTATACATGTAACTAAATGCAATTCCCAACTATGACATAACTTTAAGTCTAACAGAAACCCATGCTTGTTGGTTACACAGACTCAAATATGGCTGGAAATAAGGACAACATGAAATCCACTTCTGGATATTTGATGACCTTTTGCAGGGGGAGCTGTTTCATGGCAATGTAGATTGCAAAAGTGTGTGGCATTGTCTACAACAGAGGCTGATTATATGGCATCAACGGAAGCGTGCAAAGAACTATTGTTGTTGAAAAGGTTTTTGCAAGAACTTGGTTTCAAGCAACAACGTTATGCGCTTCTTTCTGACAATCAAAGTGCTATTCACCTTGCTAAGAATTCGATGTTTCACAACAGAACAAAACATATTGATGTCCGTTATCATTAGATTAGAGATGCCATTGAAGATGGTATGTTTGAACTTAATAAATTTCATACGGATGATAATGCTTCCGATATGTTAACAAAGGCTGTAGCAAGAGAAAAGTTGAAGGTGTGTCGCTCGATCGCCGGGATGGCGAACTCATCCTCATAGACAGAAAAGAGGGAGATTTGTTGGGTATTTTTTCTTAGCCCATGAGGATTAATAGCCCAGCACATTGAGGCCCATCTTGGGTCCATTTTAGACTCTTATTATTGCATATGTTCAGTGGTTAGAAGGTGTGAGAGATTAGTTTGAGAGGAGAACAAAAACAAAAAAGAAAGAGGATTTTCGGAGTAATATATCACCCAAACCCAACTGCAGTGTTTTTCCGATCACCGGAGATTGCACCGTCGGATCGTCACAATTTTCGGACTGTAGCTTCCTGACATCAATAGGAAGGTTTTGACCGTTGGGATTTGGATTTTGAGGCCTGGAAGTCCGTTTTCATACCTGGGAAGATTGCATCTTATTTGGTGATATTCTTCTTTTTTGTTCTTTGATTGTAGCCATATATCTTGATGTTTGATTCCAAGATTATAAAGTTTGTTGTATACCTCTAGTGTTATCTAGATAAGACCTTGTGTAACTATCCTTGTTGATAGTGGATTAAAGCGGCACTAGGTGTCCCGTGGTTTTTACCCGTTTTAGGGTTTTCCACGCTAAAAGTTTGGTGTTTTTGATGTGTACTTGATTACATTTATTATCTGCTGTTAGAGGCTGATTTGAGACTGTTAGGGCTTATTAGAGTTGCTTTTAGTTTTCCCTTTTTGTTTGCATCCTCATAGGTTCATAGGGGTTTGGGTAGGTGTTGTCAAACGAAGGTCTTGCTTCCGCATGTGTGTTTATACAGTTGTGACCCATTATACTTACCCGTTAATTAGCCCTTTTAGTGTCAGTATAACCTTCCTTTTCCTCTAGAATCTCCCATAAAGCTGCCATAAGGCGGTATGCCACTGTGGCGATTTTTATAGCTCTAGCCTCCTCATGTGAGACCATTGTAAAGGTCGCATTCGAAGAACTGCCAAGCAAATAATTTGTAACTTCAGCTAACAAATTTATTTTCATTGCTTCTTGCTCCTCATCTAGTTGAGTTCGAAAAATCTCTAAATTACTCTTTAATTGACAAGTCCTTAAACTGTTTGCATCTAAAGTCATTAAACCATGTAACGGATAAATCTTTAAACTCTTTAAGCTAGGAAATGGGGAAGGTTGATGTGAGATAACTTCTTCCGAGGTAGAAAGAAGCTCGACAATCTCCAAGCTAAGTGCAAGAGATTTGACACTGTGGAGACGTTGAAACACATCAAAGATTCTATGAACATTTGTTTTTTGTGGATAAGATATACAGAGATCTACCTTCTCCAAAGAACGAAATCCATCCAAGGATAACTTAGGAAAATAAGAACCTTTAATGCGTAAGTAGGTAAGGTCACGTGCAGAAATAGTAAGTTCCCCTGAGAATCGTTGAAGTGTATCCACAAGTATTAGGTTATTTAGCTGAGGTGTGTCCACGTATACAAAATCCACATTCCATTCTACTTTTTTAAGAGTCAGACTACGGAGTTGGGAATTAATTATAGTGAAACCATCGGAGTGTTCACGTTCAAACACTTGACATCCCTCTAAGGTAAGATTCTTCAAGTTCTGACACATGGCTAAAATAGAACTGCGGTTATACAATAATACGACATGGTGGAGACGTAATGTTGTTAAAGCCGGGAGATCCCAAGGGAGGGAATCAGAACGACCATCAATAGTGGTGTCAATCAATGTTAGATGTTTGAGCGACTTAGATATTAACCGAGAGGGAAGAATTTCAAAATATCTAATGTTAATAGTTAGTTGTCGGACATTTTGAGAGAATGCATACTCCAGAATTCTGTAGAAAGACAATCTAGGATCCTCTCGAGTAGGAAGGTGCAGTTTGACAGAAGATACGTCTATCTTATTATTACGGTCAGAGAGAACATGGTTAACAAATTCATGATAGCATGGGGATTTCGACAATAGTTGGTCACTTGAAAAATTGAGATTGGGCATTGAAGTCCAAATAAACCTCCATCTAGAAGACAAAACACTTAATCTGATAGAATCTACGATGTCGACGTATGAGAGGATTTTATATATAAGATCACCTGGCAAGTTGCTTAGTCTATCAACTTGGCAATCCAATATCGCCCCACTCTCCATGGTCGGCATAGCTAGAGTACGATTATAAAATCTTAAGCGTGAGGAATTATAATCATCACCAATAGAGACATAGGGTTTTTGGGATTATGAAAATTTTCTCTAAGGGTATTGTTTATTGTCGTGTAGTGTAGGGAAAACGATTTTGGTTTTTGTTTTTGTGAAAAGGACGACCAAAACGATGAGTGTAAGGGTGTTTATATAGCATCTCCAAGTTCTAGCATAATACTCCACCACTTCCCAAAATCGACAACCAACCCCCTTCTAGTCCATTATTCAGCCGACTATTGGGATGGAGTCTCGAGGATTTGGTTTTCGTACATCTAAGTCCCTCTTTTGTATTTAACATTATTTAATAAGTTTATAACGTCTAATGGTTAAACTAACAATTGTTAAATATATGGCGTTAACTCACTACAAGAAAAAATGGAATTAGTGACGAGAATTTTTTTTGGTCACTATTTAGATGACAATATAATTTATGGTCATTATTTCTGGTCATCGGTATAAAGTCAGTGACGAAATTTATAAGTGGTCACTATGTAGTCACTAAATTACATGCTAGGTATTTTTGATCTAGAATAGTGACGAGAAATTTGGTCATTGACAAGATAAACATTAGTGACGAAATTTTGGTCACTATTTAACACATTGCTATGACTAAATTCTATAAAATGATTAAAGATGAGGGCAATTACATATACGCTTACTAAAATTGCATATTCATATATTTACCCAAATATTCGTAAATAATATCACGCGATACGGATAAAATATGTTTGAAATTTTTTTTGAATATATACATTATTTCTACCTATCCTTTTTCAAACGAGCATCATATTCACGCCCATAACAACGTACCAACACCGCAAAACTATCATCAAGACCATCATCATGATTTTGAAAGCCTACGCCATGAGGTTCTAACCACCCTATAGACCAATCAAAGCTTTCAATATCAAACTCTGCTGATAAACGACCACCATCTAATGGAACCAACACAACATCATATTCCTTATCAACTTCATGTTCACTTTTACGTTGGAAATGTACTTTCGACCCTTTTTGGTCAAGTTCTCTCGTATTGGTATTTGATTTCGAAGAACTTTTAGCGGGGTTAGCGGTTATTTTTGAATCTTGATGCTTTGCACCCCATAACCAACGTGAAAGATGGTATATTTTCACCATTTTACTTATCAATATTCTTATGAAATGAGCTTTAATACTAGTAGTTAATTGAGTATGCAAACATCAAGTAACAAAATAATCAAAGTTGGACCACAAAAGAGAATATAAAAAAGAAGCTTAGTACACCTCGTGGGTCAAAGAAAAAACCAATGTGGCCTAAATTGGAGTCAAACTAAGTATACTATAGTTTTGACCACAAATTGACTTAAATCAAAACCTTTTACAATAATATCACACCTATAGCCGGAGCATCCGGGTCCTGGCCGGACATAGCCGGGTCTTGGCCGGAAATAACCGGGTCTAGCCGGGTTTTTGCCGAAACAGCCGGGTCTTGGCCGGAAATAACCGGGTCTAGCCGGGTTTTTGCCGGAACAGCCGGGTCTTGGCCGGAAATAGCCGGGTCTAGCCGGGTTTTTGCCGGAACAGCCGGGTCTTGGCCGGAAATAACCGGGTCTAGCCGGGTTTTGGCCGGAACAGCCGGGTCTTGGCCGGACGTAGCCGGGACTTGGCCGGAAATAACCGGGTCTAGCCGGTTTTGGGCGTATATAGTCGGGTTTTGTTTGAGAAGTTTTTATTGTTGTGTGTATTTTGTGCTTTGGTAATTTGAGTTTGCGTGGATGTTGGTCTGAAAATGTGGAAGTCTTGGGACAAAACAAAATTCCAAAAATGTATAAACAACAATATCGACAGGTAAGAAAATCCTACTTATTTGCTGGAAAAAATTCCTAACAAAACAAGAAAACAGAAAACAAAGAATCATGTCAAAATTATTTTCATGTTGCATTATAAAAACCTATATAAAACTCAACAATTAGAAAAAATCACTTCTCAACTTTTTTACGCACCAACATCTTCTATCTTCGGGTAAAATTTTTGAACTTTTTAAGAAGTTTTTATAATTTTCAAGTCTTTTTACACTTCTCGCGCATATTTGTCTTTTTATTTGATCTCTTCCCCCTGAGGCTTTATACATATAAAAACAATTTTGTGACGTATGTCTAACCCATTCCACCCATTTGGCTTGTTTCCTATCAATCGTAGCATAAATCAACCCATTCATAAGTCAAATTGACGCCCCCAAACAGCAAAGGACGTACACAATGGCCCATCTTATCAACCATTGCCCATAAATCAACCCATTCATAAGTCAAATTGACCCCAAAAGAAAAAGGTCGAATAATAAAAATTCGGATAACTTGTTAATTCTAAGTTAAGGAATCAACTTACAGTTTGGCATCGTGAGTTGCTCCCATGAGCAATACAAAACCGCATAACCCGAATAGCTATCTATACAACTCCGTAAATGATTATAGTTGTGTTGAAGTAAAAGAGACCAAAATATTTACCGACTCCACTATCATCTTGTTTGTTAAAAGAAAGTTTTAAATGACTTAAAATTGATTTCACTCATCATCCAACTTCAGCTTCTCATTCTCCAATTTCAGCTTCTCATTTTCCAACTTCAGCTTCTCATTCTCTCGAGTTAATGCTTCAAGTTGGTTCAGAATTTCCTGGGGAACATGTTTACCATATTTCATTCCCCGTGCTTCCACATGTTCAGAATCTGCAGCAGCTAGATTATTCTTGGCATCGCGATATGGTTCCAACTCTTGTATCAAGTTTACATTCTCTTTGGCTCTTTTCTGATTTTTCTCAGTCTTTTTTAGATCTGAATTAATTAACAACCGATGATCCTTGTTATTTCGTCTCTGAACTCCTAACATGTTCGTAATCTGCTGCAGCTATCTCCTCATTCTCTCGAATTAATGGTTCAAATTTGTTCAGAAGTTCTAGGGGACAACGTTCCCGTGCTTTAACATATTCATCATTTGCAGCAGCATCATCTGCAGCAGCTTGAATCTTTCTAACCTCTTCCAAAAATAGTTTCGTGTCTACCGTCTTTATGACTTTTTTCTTCCTGGGGAGACAAGGAATCCTTTTTAGATCTCCAGCAGCAGCTATCTCCTCACGAGTGATGATTGGGGGAGTGCCTAACAGTAGATGTTTACAAAAACTAGTAATTATTAACTGAGCCAAAACAGAAGAATCCAATAAGGTAAAATTGTAAAAAAAAAAGGTAATATTATAAACCTGGATAGGACATCACGAATAGAAGATCCAGGTAGAACATGTTTGATGTGGCTGTTTTCATTATTATTGACACTAGCAACAAACAAATTAAGCGCACGCCTTTTACATTTGTGCTCTTCCTCTAGACAGAAGTTGACAAGATCAACAGCTATACCCATTTCTTTAAAGTCGTTTCCACACACCTTCGCAGAATCAAACCCCATATTTTTCGGACTGGCAGCCAAGAAACACACGCAGACAACATAAATCAACTATTAATCAGATAAAAATAAGAGCTGGCAAACTATTACTAATAAATAAAAGTAGGGTGAAAGATCTAAAAAGACGAACCCTCCGGTAAGGATAAGGATCCTTTTTTGAACATTTGGTTGTTGATGCATAAAATACCTCTCGGCACACGAGATCCCTTTTAGAAAGTGCAAGTCACCACTAAATGCGATACCTGAGAAACAAACATAGCGTTTATATTTTGTGCGGTTAATAAATTATTGATACATGATATTTATATATATATAATAAAAAAAGGGGGGGGGGAAGGTAACCTTGAACGCGATACATGATCTCATCAAGATAACTAGTAGGATAAAGCAACCTACCAAAGCGTTCAAGACCGCCAAGAGCCATGGCGACTACGCCCACAGTAGTCTTCGGGTTAGACTGTAAGAATGTAGATCCAACAACATTATAAATATATCAAATCATCAACGGAATCAATAGTTAAATAAAAGGAAGAAAAAAAACCTTAAGTTTAGCATGGCAATACAAATGAATAGCATCCTTAATTTGAGACCAAAAGTTTCTACTAGTCCAAGAATTGTCAATATAGACCATGATAAGCTCCTCCTGATATAAAATTAAAAACCACCACCAAGTTAGTTAGTTTATAAAAGTTTAATCAAATAGAATAACAAAGAAGAGGATACCTGGGCCACCATCGTGAATTGAGGATTGTTCGAATATGACAATTTGTACAAGTTTCCATCAATTCAGGTGTTTAGTTTCATACCTACTATCATCACTTCTAGATGTGTAACCTTCTGAGAGCGGTGAATCATAGAGTATAAACTCAGTATTAAACTAAGTTTGAATGAACAGTACAAACTAGTTGGAACTGTTGGAATTTAGTAATCATGACAATCATATATATTAAACCCATAATCAAAGCACACAAGAATGCGGAAGCGAGTAAACAAGTATAACACATATTAATTAACTTAAACATAAATAAAGAACGTACCTTATTGATTCTAGCCCGAACAAGAATCAAAAGCAATTGTCTTGAACAATATGAAGAACCCTAATTAGGGTTTATATGGATCAATGATTAACCCCTTACCGTTTTGTTAATCGATCCCTTGATAATTACTATAGTGAGTAATTACCTCGTTCTTGTACACACAAATTAAACCGTATTAAGGTTATGCAAGTAAAACACAAGATATGATTTTTGATTAACAAAAATCGATCCCACAAACCCTAAGAGGGTGTTGTACGATCGGCAAGACCAAAGAAAGAACAAGAGAAAACTTAGGGATAATTGTGTGCACAAAAGATTAGCCAAACAATTACCCTTGAGTTTGTTTATATACTAATTAGAAAACTTGGAGGAAAAGCAAAGCATGGGTCGATCCAACCCATATGGCCGGTCGATCTTTAACCCAAAAGAGGGTTCTAGATCTTTTCCTTGTTTCCTAATTATACACAAACACTTCTTTCCTTATTTGCGTTTAACGGTCGTTAGTCATTTAACGGAAAACACTAACGGTCGTTAAGTTCTTGTGTTAATAATAAATATATAAAATACATTTAATTATTATTCCTTAATACTCATTTGTAATGTGTGCAATCCCGAGGTCTCGGGTTCGATACTAGACATACGACTATTAATATTTATCCACAACTCCAACAGCTCCCACTTGGATATCTATTAATAGCGTAATGACATTGGTTGGCGTCTTGCAACACTCCAATGCCCCTAGTTCGACTCGAGCTAGGTTTCCTGGAAAAAACCTTTAATGATTCATCATTATTATTATCCTTTTGTTACTAATACCACGTTAATAAAGATATGGATCTCAGTCATTCTTTAATTAACAATTCTGTTTCTCGTTTTTTATGATTGAACAAGATTACCAAAACATCTGAACATATTCCAGATAGACTTTGGGCGTGCGCACGCAAACACCTTGTCAACCCTACGAGGGGCCCAGCAGTATTAAACTTCAAAATAAATTTGAAGGAACAAATTCTCTCTTGACTACAAGAATAACCCATGAACTTTGCAACACTTCTGAAAACAATCCTTATAACTTCCAGTTACGGTAAGCGGTAGATTGCTTTACAAAAATGCACTACATCCATGACTCTTATCTGGTATCTCAAGTCTGAGGATAACTATTTCATGAATTACTTGATGACAAGATCCATAAGTAATCTCATGCTTAGTTGGGATAAGTCCTATACTCTACACTTAGAATATCATGTGAATTTGGTATGACTACGCATCAATATACTTTCAAGTATATTCTCACCAACATTCACATTTGTCTTAATTCAATGATATTCCCATATCATTAACCGACAATGGACAAATTTAGAATAACATAAGTTATTCACGGATTTAAACATGCAAATATAAGACACAATTTATTATTAATGAAAACAAACGTACCTAGTACTTTAATTCATTATAAATAATAATTGCTTAATGTCCTTTATCCAAACACTAAATAGATCAATGCATGATATTACTTGTTAATGAATTATGCCTCAAGTCATGTCTATCATACTTGTTGACAAGGCATAAATCAACTAACTTTGATCTATAAAATTTTGAGAATACTTATTTCAAGAATTATTTAAATTCTTGTATGTGTGTATCCAACCATCTTGATATAGTCACACACAATATTTCATAAATGATGTGATATCCTCAACCATCAATTTATGACAATCAAACTTTCAAACATTTTAAAGTTTAAAGTATTCTAACCTTTTAATGTATAATGCAACTATGCTTCTTAGTTAAGCATAACTAGTTTACATTGCCATTATCAAGGATCAAATCCTACCATGACTAGTATTGAGTGTCATCTCAATCAAACAAACACTATTGTATAAAACTACAATATGCTTTTAACTATTCCGTAAACTTAATATCCATTGTGTAATTCGATGCCTTATAATCTTTCAAGATTTGTTGGCCATAACAATTACGCAACAATTTTGCCATATTGTTTATACTTAGAATTTAGGAGCAATTCCAGGTTGAGGATCATTATTCTAAGTTCAAACATATTCGATCAGAATATTACACAATTTATCAAATATCTTTTATTAGATATCAAATGTTGTCAAATCATTTTGCATTCAAACATGATACAACAATAACATACGTGAAAATCCTAGAATCAATCATAGATTTTATTTATGTTCTAACTTATCAAAAGATATATTTTTCATTTAGACTTTCTAAATGATATGTTATGTCTTATTAGATTTAATTACCGCACATGTTTATAATAATAAACATATATCTCAAGGTTGTATGTTTTACTTCTTAAATTCTTCAAGTAAAGTTTCATTCCAAGTTAAGACTTAACATTTTAACTTACATGGAATGTTACTTCCCATATGTTATACAACATACATTATTTAAGAAATTAAACATAATACTCCCACTAGCTTTTAGGAATACTTAGAAATTGTCTTATTTCAATTATAAATCAAACAATGGATTTAATAATTAAAACATAAGAATATTTCATTGATGCATGCATAAATCCATTCATGGATTTTTACACTTTGTACACTTCCAAAATAATTATGAATTCAAAAATCCTTTCGATTACTTACCGTCCTCGCTCAAGTAATCACTCAAGAAAGAGTTTTGATATTCCATTGTCATCCTTCATATAAATGAAAATAGATATGACAATTATTATCTTTATATATTTAATGTGTTTATGAAAGAGTATTCAATCATAGTTAATTGCTTAAATATGATTAATAATCTTGTCACAAGACATACATTAAATATGTGTACAATATTGTCCATATGATTTCTACATAAAGATTTAAACCACTAGGGTTTTCTATCTTTAAATAAACTCATCATCATTCTCTAACTATTAAGAATTAAGATAAACCAAATTTGTAAAATTTGAATATCTTTATGAACAACATCTATAACATTCATAGTATGAGTAATTTACCCAATTCATTATTTGGTAATACTTCATCATATAATCCTCAGCATATTAATCAAATATCTGAGATATCCAAGTGGATCTATGAATGATAATTCCATCATCTTGAGGTTTATCATTTACATGTTAAGCCTCGTCATGATTTTCACTAGTGTATATTAGAAGATTATGTATCTTGTATTTTTATCTCTACAAGATAAAACTCCCACTTGCCTTTTGTAATTTATAGACTATCTATAAATAATTAGGAATTAAAGCAACACCAACTTGTTCTTATTTGGGACATTACAAATACAATTTGATAGTTCCTGACATTCGTTTGTTAATATCTAGCTTCATCAGAAGTTTAACAAATTCAGAACTTCAATTTAAGACTTAATGTGATTCATCACATTCCATATAAATGATGTCTTATAAATCTTCTAGGAGTCTAATTGAGTATATTCAATCCATACTCAATTTCTAACCTTGATAACTTTTGGAAGAAAAGAAGTTATAGTTATCTTTAACCAAACAATACAAATAAAGTTTGATTTTCCTAACTAAACACACCACAAATATGTGGTATTTCATTAGAACTCAGATTGTGATATAATCTAACAATATGAAAGATAACTTTGTATTCCTTTTGGCTTACCTATTTCCCAACTAAGTCATCTTAATGGTGAAATAGAATTTCAAGCCTCTTGCATGCATTATAACTCAAGTACTTATTAAATAAGTCACTTCATGTTCATGTCTCAACAAGAAGACATAAACCGTTATAATCTCACTACACGTTATAAATCATTAATCAACTCAATGACTTCTTGTATATGTCTTTTAATAAAGAGGACATAACAATTAACGTCTTACTTTAGATTATACTAAGTCTTAAAGACTTCATGTTTATAACTTTACAATAAAGTATAAATATTTATAACTAAAGTAATCATGAACACCATCATTTGGTTTCATTAGTATTTTCAAGTTAACTTATTACTCCATTTACTTATGTCATTCAAAGAATACATAATTATTGAAGTAGTATTACATTACTTCATGCATTTATGTCATTCCAATAATACATAAATATTAAAGTTGAAGTAATCTTGTTATTATATTGACACAAGTTCTAATACGTATCTAATTTAGAAACTGTAAATTTTCCATGTGTGGTCTCACGCACACTTAGAAATTTACCTTGTCATTAATTTTGGTCCAGGTCTCACGCATACCCAAAATTAACTCCAAGTGTTCTTAAGAATAGATATGTATAATCATATTAGAACAAGAATCTCTTACCTTGCAGTTAAGAGAATCTACAAAATCATATTCTTTATATGTTGTACCTTGCACACAATAAAGATTTCTCCCACTTGTGCATGGAACAACATCATGTACCACATGGACAACACTACACGCGTTTGTTTAATGTGATCAATATGATTTGTGTCATTATCATAACTAGTAGATATAGAGTTACTCAATCAATCAAGGAAACACACATGACTATCCTTGAAAATATTAGTATCTATATTTGGAAAGTAATTATCTTGAGGCATTCAAAAGATAATCTGAGTTACAATCAAGCCAATAAAGCTTGTAACTCCCACTGAATTAGAGAACTTACAATAATCCCTTATTCAGTAATGAGAACACAATACTCCCACTGAATTCGACACCATTATAAGTGTTTCATAAACCAGTGAAAGGAAAGAGTGTCCTTGTTACTTTCCTACATCTTTGACAAAACCTATTCGTAACAATTACTTAGGTTTAAAAAGATTGTATTCTACTATGTAATTGATGGACTATCCACATTTACATCAAATGTGATTCATCACATTGCTTACTATTAACTTGAAAAATTGACATGCAATTTCTTCCATAGTAGGTCTACAATTCCAACAATTGTATGTAGTACTTTAAATGGTTAAAACAAAACAAACAGATATACTAGCTTGTCTTTTACCATTATGCGGTAATTAGTCTAGCTTCTAATTTAATAACTCATAAATTCGCAATATCCTTAACGATTAAAACTTGCTATGAGTTATGTATTTAGAATTTAGACAATTCTAATTTTCCCATCATACCTTTCTCATTCATGAAAAGGATTGGGATTTAGTCTCACGCTTATCATATGAAAGGAGACTAGGTTTATTCTTTTAATGAAATTGACTCTAACCAAAACCCCTACGGGTGTAGATCAATTTACTAATAAAGAATAATCAATGTTTACGGTTTATCGTTGCATTAATACAATTAAAAGAATTTACAAAATTCACTTTAGTATTTTCGATAATAACTCTTTAAGAAAATAACATACCCATTGGTAAATATTCATATAAACCATAGTATTTTCTTAAAGCTAGGATCCTAATTGACATAGTACCATTACATCAGTTGATCTGCTAGTAATGATAGTATTCAACTAGGTAATTGTCGAACAATAATTGGCAAACAATTTTCCAATTCCTAGATCATTATGGGATTTACATCATATTGATTCATCAATATGTCATGTAAGCATGTTTCATCCCATCTCATGCCTTAAGCTCTAGGTCTCACGCATCAGCTTAATTAAGTCGTCTAACTTAGAAACTGTAAATTCATCCATGTGTGGTCTCACGCACACTCGGAAATTTACCTTGTCATTAATTTTGGTCCAGGTCTCACGCATACCCAAAATTAACTTCAAGTGTTCCTTATAGTTAGATGGCATGTAACTTAAATTTAGGGTATTTAGTTTTTGATGTGACAAAACATGTACAAAGATGCATGCACTCATCTTTGTATCATTAGTTTTCAAAACAATTTTTATTAACCAATTAGTTAAGAGTAAATCAAAACTATGTACTTGAGGTATTGGGTTCACCAATTAAAGAAGTACCAACAATTATCGCCCACATATCCTACTCTTACATGTTATTCGGATATTTGCCACAAAAGTGGCGCGTGGAATTGAGGTAAATCACCCTTAAGATGATAGTGTACGTAAATAGTGATATAGGTAAGTCGCAGTTGACACACAAGCGGGCCCGGAGAGCCGGTAGGAGCGAATCTCTTAAAAAACCCCTCTCCAGATAAACCCACCACACAGTTTGTCAACTTTGGTCCGCCTTTCACACACTATTGTACAAAAACATCAATCAAGAAAAAGTTTATGATCTTAGTCTTAAAAATTAAGTGACAAAGTTTAGATCTTGCTAGTCTCGCCTGGGAGCAAATTACCGTGCGAAGCGAACCACTGTCGGCACATAAGACACCGCAAGATCGATACTTTATCACTTTATGTTTCACCATTATTAGTCCAATTTAATTTTTCTTTGAAAATTACCCTTTTTATTGCTTACTTTAACATAACACATTTATAAAAAAAACAATAAACAAGTAATTTAAAAGAAAACAACAATCAACTAATAAGAAAACAATTAATTGTTAGTGAAACATCTAGCCACATGCATCCTTTTAAACAAATCCTATTAATAATCTATATGTGAATTATTATGTATAGAATCAATAAAACTCCCATTGGTTTTCGAGCTCATTGTACCCAATGGACCACAGTCGCCAACAATTGGCCGCGTAAGTTTTAATGATAATATACCACGTTGCACATAACTGATTCATTAATTTAATATATTAGGTCTTCCCTAATTTTAGATTTATCTAAACATGTAGCAAACATCTAAACAATTTAATTCAAGTAATAATCCGTGACTAATTATGCATGTATAGTCACGGATTCATGCATATCATATAGCAATTAGGTCACAAGATTCATTACACAACAACTTGTTAAATACCTAGGGTTTCTAATTAATCACAATTAATTATGAAAACCACAAACCCTAATTAGGGTTCATGGAGTAAATCGACACCCCCCCCCCCCAAATTAGGGTTAGGGTTCGATTTTTATTAAAAAAAAACAAATTTTTAATAATTAAAACCCTAGAAAATAAAACATGTGTATTCTAAACAATTTAAAGATACGTTTTTTTATTGTTTAAGTAATCAATTACATGTTATACATGGCTCTTGATGCCACTGTTGGAATTTAGTAATCATGACAATCATATATATTAAACCCATAATCAAAGCACACAAGAATGCGGAAGCGAGTAAACAAGTATAACACATATTAATTAACTTAAACATAAATAAAGAACGTACCTTATTGATTCTAGCCCGAACAAGAATCAAAAGCAATTGTCTTGAACAATATGAAGAACCCTAATTAGGGTTTATATGGATCAATGATTAACCCCTTACCGTTTTGTTAATCGATCCCTTGATAATTACTATAGTGAGTAATTACCTCGTTCTTGTACACACAAATTAAACCGTATTAAGGTTATGCAAGTAAAACACAAGATATGATTTTTGATTAACAAAAATCGATCCCACAAACCCTAAGAGGGTGTTGTACGATCGGCAAGACCAAAGAAAGAACAAGAGAAAACTTAGGGATAATTGTGTGCACAAAAGATTAGCCAAACAATTACCCTTGAGTTTGTTTATATACTAATTAGAAAACTTGGAGGAAAAGCAAAGCATGGGTCGATCCAACCCATATGGCCGGTCGATCTTTAACCCAAAAGAGGGTTCTAGATCTTTTCCTTGTTTCCTAATTATACACAAACACTTCTTTCCTTATTTGCGTTTAACGGTCGTTAGTCATTTAACGGAAAACACTAACGGTCGTTAAGTTCTTGTGTTAATAATAAATATATAAAATACATTTAATTATTATTCCTTAATACTCATTTGTAATGTGTGCAATCCCGAGGTCTCGGGTTCGATACTAGACATACGACTATTAATATTTATCCACAACTCCAACAGGAACTAGCAGTACAAACTGTTTAGCAAAAATTTTCAGAGATCAGGATAAATTTAATGTGGACTTAAAAACAGTTTTGTCCACTTATAGTTTTTAGCAAACTATCGGCTGTCAACGGATTTGATATGTCTTTACCAATAGCCGTTTGCTTTGGACTAGTCAACTCTTTACTTAAAGATATGGTGAGTTGATAACCATACAATTTTTGGTAAATTGTCAACCATAAACGGATTTGATTAGTCTTTACCAGAAACCGTTTGATCTGGACTAGTTGGTTCTTATGTGGGTTAGACATGGTGAACCAATTACCATTTGTTGTGTGATAAGTTCTCACACTTTTAGTTCCAAATCATACAACATTTAGCTCACAAACTCCAATATCCTGCAATTGTTAGTCCAAAAACAAGAAAACAAAGTGCAAAGCACTTGTCTCATAATAAAATAAGCATATGACTAACATTGCACATAAACAAGGAATTAATTTCCTTGGGGAACCCAAGCTATCACTAACTTAGGTTTGCATCTTGCATCAATATAATTAAATCTTTTTAGCACAGTTGGAAAACCATTAGATTGAAGTGGTCTCCAAACCCATGATGCAGATGCATTAATACCATTACCCAAATTTCCCTTAGCAGTATGAACTGTTGGGTTTGCAATTGCAACCTTAGGTTTCCAAACTTGTTTATTTACCAATGCTTTGTTTTGAAATGGCCTTCTAACAGTTGTTGGTGCTGATTTAAAAGTTGTTTTTGCACCTTGAACTGTTTGTCTTGGGTAAACAGGTCTAAATGGTCTGGCAGTATGAATTTCTGGTCTAGCAGTATGAACTGCTGGTTTAACTTTAGGCACCCATTTTTGATTACTCAAAGATGTTTTCTTATAAAAGGGCCTTTTAACTGTTTGTGCATGTTTTGAAAATGGTTTTGCACTAGTAACAGTTTGTTTGTTATTAAACCATTTGTTTGGTCTAGCAGTGGAAACTGCTTGGATGCCAGACCTTAACATAACTGCTCTGGGTGTCATCTTATGATTTTCATTAGGGTTAAACAATCTAGTTGGACTGTTTTGAGTTACCCTAGCATTTTTGTTCCTATTCACCATTGAATTCCCAAAAACCCTCTTTTTCATGGGTTTAAATCACAATAAGCAGCCAAATGGTCAAAATTTCCACATACAAAACACACTTTGTTCTGAATAACAAACTCATCACCTAAAAACCATTCCAGTTCCTCTGGTTACCCCTAGGAACTGAAGATCTATGTGTAGACCTATACATCTCAGCATACTTAACATTTTTCCTAACTGGTTTTATGTTTTCAGTTTTAACCACCTTAGGAGCATGTTTAACTTCTACCTTAACAACATAAGGTTTAACCTTGACCCGATCATCCTCATCATCATCAGATGTTCAATCCTCTATAGTTGGTGCATCTGAGTTCCTACCAGAGGACACCTTATCCTCAGAAAGTGATTTATCACTTGCACTAACATAAGAATCCTCAGCCTTAACAAATTTAACAGGATTCTCACTTGTTTTAGCACCATACCCAGGAAACTCAATATCCTTAAATTCTTCTAAACCTGTGTGAGCTAAATCAATTTCTGGAGGGACAAACATTCCTCTATTTGGGGGTGCAACTGACTTATATCCTAAACCAGACTTTGCTTTATTAAGTACTTGACACTCTATTATTTTCTGAACTCCTTTTGATGTATGATCTAGAGTATCAACACTTAACTTAATATTTTCTTTTTCTTTCTTAAGTGTCTCTAGTTCATATACAAGTCCACTCATTTTATCATCTCTAAGTTGCAAATCCATCTTTAAAACAGCTATATCATCATTAAAGTTTGATTCATTCTTTCTATAAAATTCAAGTTGTTATTCCAAAACAGCTAGTCCTCTTTTATGATTAGATAGACTAAAATTTACTTGATTAAATTCTACTCTAAGATCATCATACTGTTTCTTAAGAGTTTCATAATTTTTTAAAGCAGAACATGAATTTGAACATTTTTGAATAATATGTACCTCTGAGTCTGAGAAAGCCATTAATCCCAATTTAGCTTGTTCCTCCTCATCTTCCATAAAGCTCCAATCAAAACCCGCTCCATCCACAGCCACCATTGCTTTGGAAGAAGTATCTTCCACATTCACTGTTCTCCTTGTTCCTTGCTGACTCTTGAATCCTTGACCATTGTTATTTTGTTGTCTTGGGCTCCTACATTCCCTGGCAAAGTGTCTCATCTTGTGACAATTATAGTACTCTTGGACTTATCATACCCATCAACATCTCTTCCATTGAAGGTAATCTTGTTATTATTTAAATATACAATCAAGGACGGACCCACTTGAGAGCCGGGTGTGGCCCATGATTTTGAGTCACGAAGTGTAATTTTTTTGCAAAAAAATGTTTTTAGTATGCACAACCTCCGATAATATATATCGTTACTTTATTTCTTTATTAGTGAAACTTGAGTTTAGCCCAAAAAGTCTTTACGGTGCATGTTTTATTACATATGATGAAATAAAATTAAAACATGTGCGCAAAACTGTTCCAAAAACTTTATGCAACACCCATGTAAAATTTCTGGATCCGTCCCTGTATACAATGTTTTTTAATAGTGAAAAGAAATGAATAAAGTTGTCAAAATATTAATGTTCGTTAGTTGATGTAATACTTAAATAAAGGAGGTGCTATGTAAAGTAGTTAAGAGTTATCTAAAAGTTGTCAAAGAAAGACTTTGAATTGGGATAAGATTTGTTTGATACTACTCCGTACATGGTTACCTTTGAGCAAGAGTTGTAATGTGTTGCGTGTTTGCTTCATAATCTTTACATCAACATAGTTTGCGAAAATATCAATAATTTTTGAGTAAATTACATAAATGGTCACTATGAGTTGTCCATTTTTTCACATTTAGTCACTGAATTTTTTTTTTGACATAAATGGTCACTGAAGTTTCAAATCGTTACAAAGTCAAATTCAGTCAACCTCAGTGAACATTTATGTAATTTTTGGACAAACCACGGTGACTATTTATGTAACGAATTGAAACCTTAGTGACCATTTATGTAACGACTTGAAACTTCAATGACCATTTATGTCAAAAAAAAGGTTCAGTGACTAAATGTGAAAACATGGACAAACCATAGTGACCATTTATGTAATTTACTCATAATTTTTTTTTTATGAAATAATATATCTTGGCTGATGAATGTACATATTACTAATTTGGATACAATATCCTACGCAATATAACCATGTTATAATTTCATCATTTAGACTGTTTCATTTATTCAACTTGTTTGATTGAAATTACACACACATATTATTATTATTATTATTATTATTATTATTATTATTATTATTATTATTATTATTATTATTATTATTACATAATTAAAGTTACTGCCTCGAGCTTTTGTTATTCATAAAATAGAAGGTAATAAACAACTTATTTAGTTTGGATTGATATTTTTATTCTAAAACTAGTCTAAAAATGGATTTAGTTTGAGTTTCTTAGTCATTTTTACAACATTTCTTTAAATGATTACAAATTTGAGCTGGTATTGAAAGTCCGAAGGAAAAAAAAAAGAACAAAGAACGGGACCATATTTTTCAGTGCGACTCGATTAACTAAAACAACCCACAAAAACCCATTGATTTTATTCAAAAGAATGTTAATAACAATTAAAGCTTTGTATAGTATACAAAGTTAAGGACGGCGTTTTGGTTTGATTAAGTTAACAAGCTAACTTAGATTTAAGTATATTAATAGCAAATTAATTCCACAAGAACTTGTTGTTCAAGTTGTAAACTTTCACATGTGACAACGTTATCTTGGGTACGAAGGTTTCACAACTATAGATTTTTTTTTTTTTTTTTTAGTTAGTCTTCTGAAATATTTTTATAAAACTAACCGTGAAAATATAAAACGGAGCGACTTTCAAAACGCAAACTATGCAAAAAAGTAAAGTGTTATGTAATAATGTATATAATTTTATACTCATTAGACAAATTTGTATATATATTTATATTTATAATACAATTATGTTAACCACTTCGTCTCCTAATTCTTTTAAGATGAATTCGTTTAAAAAAAAAATACAATTATTTATTCATAATATACATCTTATAAAGCTTTTATTAATTTATCTTCATTTAAAATTTGGACGATTTTGATTGATTTAGTTTAGACATTATGTATTGTCTTACCATAAATTTTTATATTTAATTGTTAACGAGCAATCTTAAACAATGTTGTTAGCAAAACTCATTAATAAATACCAAAATTCTAATTTATTTTATGTTTCAAAATATGTGATAAAGATTAAAACAACCAAATAATCTAATTGTCACAATACTAAATTATTATGCTACACATTTGCAAAGGCTTATAATTTAATGATTGAATGCATTTGCGATCTAGTTTGTTGTTTTATCAGTGGTTAATGTGGTGCTTAGAGGGGCAAAATAATTTATAAGTCAATAATAAAACCTGTAGGGTACTTGAAACATAGTTTTCAGGGTGTCAGTAAAGACATTTGTTGGCTTATAGGCTAGCAGCAAATTTTGTTTATTGTGTTTATATCAAATAGTCTGTGGGATGATTTGCAAAATAGATTGTATGTTGTTAGCGACACTGTTTTATAAGAGGGTAGTATGGTAGTGAAATGGTCGAAAAATGAAAGCAAAGTGGTTCATAAATTAGAGTGATGAAATGATTGGTGGGATAGTGATAAACAGTATATAAAGTTTTAGCGAAACGTTTAATAAAGTGTTAGTAAATGATTTCACAAGATAATAGCAAAACGGTTTGTAAGGTGTTTACAAAATGGTTTATATGAAACTAACAAAACAATTCATAAGTTGATAGTAAGTCTGGTTATTAGTTTATAAGGAAACTCTTGAGAGGATGATAAGTCCGTTTGTTCATAGTGTAAGATAATAACAAGGCGTTAGTGAACTGTTTTGGTTGATGGTGGTAGGGTATCAAATTGGTCTTTTACATGGTAATAGTTTGTAAAATGGTATAATAACAGTTTATAGGATAAGTGGTAAAATACGGAGTGCAATGGGCGACTTTTGATATTGAGATTGTACACCAACACGAGGTTCGTAGGAAAGTACTTATTAGAAGAGTGAGACATGGTAAGGATGTTCCTATTAATAGTCGTATGTAATATAACGAGATTAGCTCAAACATGATAAGGTCGGAATAATTCACGACTACCATAATATGATATCATAACGTGAGTAGATACAATTACCACACATATGATGGAAAATCTCGGCCCTTATAGACCAATATCAATACATAGCATAATCGAACCACATGTCTGAATATAATCACAACACACATGGAATTTATAATGAATCATAATATGGCGATGTATAAGAGAAAATCACAGCACACAAACAAAAGAAAGGAACCATAATAACATAGATCAGTACCGGTACATAGTAATCATAACCAACAATACATTTTTAATAATTTGCTATGTTGTTTTACCAAGAACAACACAATACAAGATTATTAATGCCACGCAGGGCAAGCTAAGATGTCACTACTACAATAGCACATGCGTAGTCTATGAAGTACTAGGTGCATCCCCTGGTCCACGCTGTAATCCTCTGACTATCTCGGTCAGCTCCTCCATCCTCTGATCATCTAAGAAACGTCTCTGGAATACCTGGTTTATACTCAACTGGGCAGCCAACATAGCCTCTAAGGCAGAAATCCTCTGACTCTGGGTTCTCTCTGTATCCCTGGCCACCCGTAAAGCTCTCTCAACATCTCTTACTCTATCCTGTAATCCCTGGACTGCCCCCTGGGCTACAGTCTGTGCATGCTCGAAGGTATCAACTCTGAAACTCATATCGGAGATCTCTCGTCTTCTGATAGACATCCTCCTGAACAATACACTGAGGTCTTGGTCGTACGAATCAAAACGACCGGCTGGTAACTCATCGAGATACTCGGAGTGAAGCTCTACTCTCCTAGCCAGCGAGTCCAACTGGGTCTGCATCTGGGTAACCACATTCGTCTCTGTACCCTCTGGCAGTGCCCCTGGGTATGGAGTGTTCGAAGACTCGAACAATGATAAGTGAGGTATGTAGTCCGAGCTCTCCATAGTGGTATTGTGGTCGTCTATACATGGTATATCTCTCCATACCATGTCATCCTCTGTCTCCGTTTGAGTTCTCCTTGAACTCTGACCAACCTCGAATGTACTGGGCACATCCTCTAACACCTCGATATTCTGCAGCATGACGGCTCTTTCCGACCGTGGTAAGTGGACAAGTGAGTGTGGGAGTAAGGGTACGAATGATACCGAGTCGGGTAACGTGAGCATGGGTTCTGTGATGTCGGGGCTTTGGGCATGGGGAGACTGAGACGTTAGCATATAGGAATCATCTGAGTGTGGTATGATCTGGGTAACTGAGGAAGTGCGAATAGTACAGGGGATGGTTTCGGTAGGGTAGGATGAATAAGAAGACATGGTACTGTAATATCCCAGTATAACAAATATAAGTCATTAATAATATTAACATGCATTAGTCATAGTAACATTTGTAAGTGATAAAATTTATTCATTATGCATAATCTGCCAAGCAAATCTCAATGCAAATATTCATAAGTGTTGGTACGGAGGGCATAGGGTGGTAAGGTTTAAAAATGGTGCATTTGGAAATTGTGGTTATAGTCCAATGTTTTCAAAATCAATTGGTTCTCTATAACCTAGGCTCTGATGTCAATCTGTAACACCCCGTCTAAGTCTTCCGCTGCTATCTAAAAGTCTAACAAGGTGTTACAGATTGGCATCAGAGCCTAGGTTATAGAGAACCAATTGATTTTCAAAACATTGGACTATAACCACAATTTCCAAATGGACCATTTTTAAACCTTACCACCCTATGCCCTCCGTGCCAACACTTACGAATATTTGCATTGAGACTTGCTTGGCAGATTATGCATAATGAATAAATTTTATCACTTACAAATGTTACTATGACTAATTCATGTTAATATTATTAATGACTTATATTTGTTATACTGGGATATTACAGTACCATGTCTTCTTATTCATCCTACCCTACCGAAACCATCCCCTGTACTATTCGCACTTCCTCAGTTACCCAGATCATACCACACTCAGATGATTCCTATATGCTAACGTCTCAGTCTCCCCATGCCCAAAGCCCCGACATCACAGAACCCATGCTCACGTTACCCGACTCGGTATCATTCGTACCCTTACTCCCACACTCACTTGTCCACTTACCACGGTCAGAAAGAGCCGTCATGCCGCAGAATATCGAGGTGTTAGAGGATGTGCCCAGTACATTCGAGGTTGGTCAGAGTTCAAGGAGAACTCAAACGGAGACAGAGGATGACATGGTATGGAGAGATATACCATGTATAGACGACCACAATACCACTATGGAGAGCTCGGACTACATACCTCACTTATCATCGTTCGAGTCTTCGGACACTCCATACCCAGGGGCACTGCCAGAGGGTACAGAGACGAATGTGGTTACCCAGATGCAGACCCAGTTGGACTCGCTGGCTAGGAGAGTAGAGCTTCACTCCGAGTATCTCGATGAGTTACCAGCCGGTCGTTTTGATTCGTACGACCAAGACCTCAGTGTATTGTTCAGGAGGATGTCTATCAGAAGACGAGAGATCTCTGATATGAGTTTCAGAGTTGATACCTTTGAGCATGCACAGACTGTAGCCCAGGGGGCAGTCCAGGGATTACAGGATAGAGTAAGAGATGTTGAGAGAGCTTTACGGGTGGCCAGGGATACAGAGAGAACCCAGAGTCAGAGGATTTCCGCATTAGAGGCTATGTTGGCTGCCCAGTTGAGTATAAACCAGGTATTCCAAAGACGTTTCTTAGATGATCAGAGGATAGAGGAGCTGACCGAGATAGTCAGAGGATTACAACGTGGACCAGGGGATGCACCTAGTACTTCATAGACTACCCATGTGCTATTGTAGTAGTGACATCTTAGTTTGGCCTGCGTGGCATTAATAATCTTGTATTGTGTTGTTCTTGGTAAACAACGTAGCAAATTATTAAAACTGTATTGTTGGTTATGGTTACTATGTACCGGTACTGATCTATGTTATTATGGTTGCTTTCTTTCGTTTGTGTGCTATGATTTTCTCTTATACATCGCCATATTATGATTCATTTTAAATTCCATGTGTGTTGTGATTGTATTCAGACATGTGGTTCGATTATGCTATGTATTGATATTGGTCTATAAGGGCCGAGATTTTCCATCATATGTGTGGTAATTGTATCTACTCACGTTATGATATCATATTATGGTAGTCGTGAATTATTCCGACCTTATCATGTTTGAGCTATGTGTACCTTTTCATCTCGTTATATTACATACGACTATTAATAGGAACATCCTTATCATGTTAAAAGATATGTGTACCTTTTCATGTTTTTATCAACTTTTTATAAATTAATATAGCGGACGCTTTTATATAATAATAGCTTTTATTGCAATTTTGAATTTTTACGGTAAATAAACTTTGAAGTGTTAACCATTTTTCTTCTCAGAGAGTACAACTAGACCCGGAAAGAACTACTCAATTTTTAGGACATACTTGCGGTGTTAATTTCACCTTTAACCCTCCGGAAGAAACACCATATAATATTGACTACAGAAGCGGCCTTCCAGATAGAGATGACTCGAATGTTTTTCTTATAAAAAAGTTTGATTACAAGATTACAGGGCCTACATGGACTTTAGAATTTTCCAGTTACGAGGCATTGTTTCCCCCCGTGAACCTTGGATGGAAGATGCTGATCGTTCGCCATGTCGTGTCTATCACACATTTGATCTGCCTGGGTTCCAACGTACTTGTGAACTTTTGAATGTAACGACATTTCCTAATGGTCAAACCACCCAAGATTTGACTTCTTTTGAAAGCCTAAACACTAATAAGATAAGCTTACTGAACCCTCTACAAGTCCTTGGTGTAGGACCAGGATCGACAATGGTGTATAGAGGGACAATTGTGAGTTTGAATATCGCAGTAAAAGTGATACAAAGAATGGGTGCCTTTTCGGAGATGTACAATAATCTTTGGCTTGCGAACGCATGTGACAACATCGTGAGGCTCTATGGAGCAGAACTTCATGAATCTAGTTGCCTACTTGCGTTTGAGGAGTGCGAGCAAACTTTACATGGTTATGTGTACACACAAGAATTTCATGATTCGTTAAAAACCACGACATGGTCGACTGTAATGAGGTAGTTGTATGATGTCTCATGAATAATATGATTTTTTTGGATATTTATAAAATAATTAAGTTTTAGGTTTTTTGTAACTGCAGAGGAATAATTATGGGACTTCATCATTTACACGGACTAGGTATGGCTCATGGGAATCTTAACCCGCATAATATCTTGCTTACTGAAGATTATGTCCCAAGAATTTCTAGGATGAGCAACAGCCAAAGTTTCGACTACGAATCTCAAGGCAAGTATCTATCTCAAGCAATTCTATTATTTGTTACTCAGGGGGTGTTGGAGATTGCTTATTTCTTTTTATTTTTTTGCTTACATGCATGCTTGCGATAAATAAGCAGTTTGTAATAATAAGAAAAGCATGTAGGAATTTATTGTAAGGTTGGGATGGAGAAAACATCAATCAAGCAGCCGGAGCATCATCAGCATTCACATCAGCTAAAGGTCTGGCAGTTTCGGTATGTGATTGTGGAGAAGGAGGATCCGGATAAATCTTCATTATTTCGTCATAAGGTTGATGGAAAGACTTGCTAATTTTCTCAATATAAGGATACTCCTTCGTGAACAATTCATCATAAAGTTGCTCGTACTTCAACACTGCACTACTGTCCAAATCACAACCTCCATTGCACCCAATCACTGGCATAAACTTTAACCACAAACCACGTTTTGGATACCACCACGATCAAAGCATGAACCACAAACCACATGCTGCACTACTACATTTATCACGACCTCCATCATGACCCAAAACACGAACCTAAAAAATAAAACACAACCTCCACGAAAACCCAGAAACATGACTCCAGCATCTATGACCCCGAAAAACTCGCCGAGATACAAACATGACCCTTAAACGAGACAAAAAGCTACTAATGAAAGAAGTATTTACAGAAATCCGGTGAGCAGACTAAATGTCATCCTGCATCTAGTAATATCCTGGTACCCTAGATGATGGTGGTAGATAGCCTACCAGCGGTTTCATTACGTTGTAAACCTCTATTAGGAGTGCTGAAAATATTGCACGCAACGTTGGCTCCAAAACATCATCCACACCAAGATGCAGAAGCTCAACGTCCTCTATTGAGCCCACGTGTTGCATATAGTTTCTAATAAAGCGTAACAGGTGGTAAACACTATGTGTATCGTATTTTATATTCGCATACCTGTTACCCTTCATATGTTTAACAAGTTTCTCCTTGAAACGCCCTTTCCATCTCCGTCTTCCTTTGCGGTCCTGGGGGATTACCTTTGCCTTAATGGTTTCCAATTTCTGTGTGAGATGAAATTTGGGTCATTTATTACGGCTTGTAAAGTATCACTGACTTCTCTCAGAAATTGTAGGCGTTTTGTACAATCCTAAAGCCAAGGATGATAGTAAACTTCTAAGAGGAGGTCTTGTCTCCATAGAATTAAATTATCGATTAGACGTTATCTTCACTAAAAAATTATATATCCAAATTAAAAGCAATGAATTTTTGTATATATATAATTATCTTAACTCGTTGTTGTTGTTTAGCAACATCTCTATCACCTTATAAACTTCGACGAATTCTACCGGTTCTTCGGCTCCAAAACTATAAAGTGGACATTATAATCATAATTTGGATCTGGATCTGAGTCATTAAAGTTGTATTCACCAAGAATAAAACAATATCGCAACACTGCCCCCAAACAATGCAAGTCCCGAGCTATTATAAAATAAAAAAAGGAAAGGATGAAAATATGTACATATGTTTCATAAATTAGACAAAATTAGAGGTGTTGGAGATGGTTAATTAATTAAGTAGGTAGTTATAAGCTGCTTTAAGATTAGCCAAAAATATTGTTAAAAAAAAAGATTAGCACATTAGGAAATAATGTTTGGATTTGCTTAATTTGTAAGTAATTAGCAATCCTTAATAAAAAAAATATGAGGTTAATTGTCTGGGGCAGTGTTGCGATATTGTTTTACTCTTGGTGAATACAACTTCAATGACTCAGATCCAGATCCAAATTATGATTATAATGTCCACTTGAACTATTTTGGAGCCAAAGAACCGGTAGAATTCGTCGAAGTTTATGAGGTGATAGAGATGTTGCTAAACAACAACAACGAGTTAAGATAATTATATATATACAAAAATTCATTGCTTTTAATTTGGATATATAATTTTTTTGTGAAGATAACGTCTAATCGATAATTTAATTCTATGCAGATAAGACCTCCTCTTAGAAGTTTACTATCATCCTTGGCTTTGGGATCGTACAAAATGCCTATAATTTCTGAGAGAAGTCAGTGATACTTTACAAGCCATAATAAATGACCCAAATTTCAACTTTCTCACACAGAAATTGGAAACCATTAAGGCAAAGGTTTTCCCCCAGGACCGCAAAGGAAGACGGAGATGGAAAGCGCGTTTCAAGGAGAAACTTGTTAAACATATGGAGGGTAACAGGTATGCGAATACAAAATACGATACCCATAGTGTTTACCACCTGTTACGCTTTATTAGAAAGTATATGTAACACGTGGGCTCAATAGTGGATGTTGAGCTTCTGTATCTTGGAGTGGATGAGGATGTTTTGGAGCCAACGTTGCGTGCAATATTTCCAGAACTCCTAATAGAGGTTTACAACGTAATGAAACCGCTGTTAGGCTATCCACCACCATCATCTAGGGTACCAGGATATTACTAGATGCAGGATGACATTTAGTCTGCTCACCGAATTTCTGTAAATACTTCTTTCATTAGTAGCTTTTTGCCTCGTTTAAGGGTCATGTTTGTATCTCGGGAAGTTTTTCGGGGTCATAGACGCTGGAGTCATGTTTCTAGGTTTTCGTGGAGGCTGTGTTTTGTTGTTTAGCTTCGTGTTTCGGGTCATGGTGGAGGTCGTGATAAGTGTAGTAGTGCAGCATGTGGTTTGTAGTTCATGCTTTGATCATGGTGGTATCCAAAACTTGGTTTGTGGTTAAAGTTTATGCCTGTGATTGGGTGCAATGGAGGTTGTGATTTGGGCAGTAGTGCAGTGTTGAAGTACGAGCAACTTTATGATGAATTATTCACGAAGGAGTATCCTTACATTGAGAAAATTAGCAAGTCTTTCCATCAACCTTATGATGAAATAATGAAGATTTATCCGGATCCTCCTCCACAACCACATACCGAAACTGCCAGACCTTCAGCTGATGTGAATGCTGATGATGCTCCGGCTGCTTGATTGATATTTTCTCCATCTCGACCTTATAGTAAATTCTTACATGCTTTTCTTATTATTACAAACTGCTTATTTATCGCAAGCATGCGTGTAAGCAAAAAAATAAAAAGAAATAAGCATCTCCAACACCCCCTGAGTAACAAATAATATAATTGCTTGAGATAGATACTTACCTTGAGATTCGTAGTCGAAACTTTGGCTGTTGCTCATCCTAGAAATTCTTGGGACATAATCTTCAGTAAGCAAGATATTATGCGGGTTAAGATTCTCATGAGCCATACCTAGTCCGTGTAAATGATGAAGTCCCATAACTATTCCTCTGCAGTTACAAAAAACCTAAAACTTAATTATTTTATAAATATCCAAAAAATCATATTATTCATGAGACATCATACAACTACCTCATTACAGTCGACCATGTCGTGGTTTTTAACGAATCATGAAATTCTTGTGTGTACACATAACCATGTAAAGTTTGCTCGCACTCCTCAAACGCAAGTAGGCAACTAGATTCATGAAGTTCTGCTCCATAGAGCCTCACGATGTTGTCACATGTGTTCGCAAGCCAAAGATTATTGTACTTCTCCGAAAAGGCACCCATTCTTTGTATCACTTTTACTGCGATATTCAAACTCACAATTGTCCCTCTATACACCATTGTCGATCCTGGTCCTACACCAAGGACTTGTAGAGGGTTCAGTAAGCTTATCTTATTAGTGTTTAGGCTTTCAAAAGAAGTCAAATCTTGGGTGGTTTGACCATTAGGAAATGTCGTTACATTCAAAAGTTCACAAGTACGTTGGAACCCAGGCAGATCAAATGTGTGATAGACACGACATGGCGAACGATCAGCATCTTCCATCCAAGGTTCACGGGGGGAAACAATGCCTCGTAACTGGAAAATTCTAAAGTCCATGTAGGCCCTGTAATCTTGTAATCAAACTTTTTTATACGAAAAACATTCGAGTCATCTCTATCTGGAAGGCCGCTTCTGTAGTCAATATTATATGGTGTTTCTTCCGGAGGGTTAAAGGTGAAATTAACACCGTAAGTACGTCCTAAAAATCGAGTAATTCTTTCCGGGTCCAGTTGTACTCTCTGAGAAGAAAAATGGTCGACACTTCAATGTTTATTTACCGTAAAAATTCAAAATTGCAATAAAAGCTATTATTATATAAAAGCATCCGCTATATTAATTTATAAAAAGTTTATAAAAACATGAAAAGGTACACATATCTTTGTTAACCATAATAGAAATTTATTTTATGATAACTTGGCATAAAATGGTTTAAAATGTTTTACAACTTTGTAATTAACGGATTTGAGCTACGTGAGATGTTCACAAAGCTTTAAGATATTTATGTGCGGTGAAGCTAAGGTTATGCAATGGTTTTGAGTTAGTAAAATGATTCAATCATTCAATTATAATAATTTAGTATTGTGACAATTAGATTATTTGGTTGTATTAATCTTTATCACACATTTTGAAACATAAAATAAATTAGAATTTTGGTATTTATTAATGAGTTCTGCTATTTACATTGTTTAAGATTGCTCGTTAACAATTAAATATAAAAATTTATGGTAAGACAATACATAATGTCTAAACTAAATCAATCAAAATCGTCCAAATTTTAAATGAAGTATTAACAATGTTGTGAAAGATAAATTAATAAAAGCTTTATAAGATGTATATTATGAATAAATAATTGTATTTTTTTTTAAAACAGATTCATCTTAAAAGAATTAGGAGACGAATTGGTTAACATAATTGTATTATAAATATAAATATAGATACAAATTTGTCTAATGAGTATAAAATTATATACATTATTACATAACACTTTACTTTTTTGTATAGTTTGCGTTTTGAAAGTCGCTCCGTTTTATATTTTCACGGTTAGTTTTATAAAAATATTTCAGAAGATTGTTATTGGGGCATGTTTTTCAATTATATTTATGTAAATTTGTAGTAATATATAGTGTGCACTATATGAATTTGACAACTACAACCAAAATGCAATTGTTAATTACTTAATGTACCTCAGCCATTAAGATATTTATTGTAAAATGCATTAAATCATAAAATTAAATAAAAGAACAAAAAACAAAATATTTATATAGTTGTGGAACCTTCGTACCCAAGATAACGTTGTCACATGTGAAAGTTTACAACTTGAACAATAAGTTCTTGTGGAATTAATTTGCTATTAATGTACTTAAATCTAAGTTAGCTTGTTAACTTAATCAAACAAAAACGCCGTCCTTAACTTTGTATACTATACAAAGCTTTAATTGTTATTAACATTCTTTTGAATAAAATCAATGGGTTTTTGTAGGTTGTTTTAGTTCATCGAGTCGCACCGAAAAATATGGTCCCGTTCTTTGGTGTTTTTTTTTCCTTCAGGCTTTCAATACTAGCTCAAATTTGTAATCATTTAAAGAAATGTCGTAAAAATAACTAAGAAACTCAAACTAAATCCATTTTTAGACTAGTTTTAGAATAAAAATGTAAATCCAAACTAAATAAGTTCTTTATTACCTTCAATTTTATGAATAACAAAAGCTTGAGACAGTAACTTTAATTATGTAATAATAATAATAATAATAATAATAATAATAATAATAATAATAATAATAATAATAATAATATGTGTGTAATTTCAATCAAACAAGTTGAATAAATGAAACAGTCTAAATGACGAAATTGTAACATGGTTATATTGCGTAGGATATTGAATCCAAATTATAACATGGTTCTAAATGACGAATTTATGGATTTGGCATGTGTTCTTTGGTGTCTCCGGTATGAATAACGACGTAAACGTTTTACATCGTTCCTCTGTTTTCAATGATATCAAATCTGGGAGAGCACTAGACCTTGAATTTGAGGCTAACGATGTACAATATAAAAGGGGATATTATCTTACTGACGGGATATATCCACAATGGTCTGTTCTTATTAAGTGCATTTTAAATCCTCCCACGGGTGATGAAAAAAGAATATTGTACAAGAGGAAGCACGAAACAGGAAGGAAATATGTGGAACGTGCTTTCGGTGTGTTTAAGAAGAAGTGAAAAATGCTTAAAGTTCCGGCTCGAGAGCTGTATAAAAAGGATCTCCAAGATATTATATATTCATGTATCATATTACATAATATGATCATTCGACACAAGCAGCGGACGATATGTCCTACATGGTTCGAAGATGAGGGCAATCGTGATCACGATCCCTTAAGAACGCATGAAGAATCGTTAGTAGTTACCCAAGAGCTTATGGACTCATCAACTCATCTAAACTTAAAATCTGATTTGATCGAACACATTTGGAGAAATCGTAGAAATCAAGTCAATCAAGGGAATGAAGACGAAGACGGTAGTGATGATGACGATGAGGACGAAGATGAAGAATTTTTGCAATGTTTTTAACGTTATTTGAATAATTTACGTAATGTTTTTAATATTTAATTGAATAATATATGTAATGTTTTTATTTTTAATGAATTTTAAGTTTTTTGTTTAAAATGTTTGAATTAAAAAAAATTAAAAATACAAAATCAGTCACCACTGTGGCACATTGATCATGTCTGATTACCGGAAAGAGAAAGCTTACGTGACAGCCTGTGACCCAAGTCGCCTGTGACTAGCGTAAGGTACAAATATAAGGGCTCACGGAGTGGTCAGCGGGTAGGCAAAGGGCTGGGCTAACCCGCTGGGGAACACCGCCGCCGACCCAGCGGGTTGGCCAGCGGTTTGGTTCCAGCGGGTAGGGCAAGCAGCGGAGGGTTGAGGTATAAAGTCACATATTACCGTTTTTTATCCTTTTTTATCCTTTTTTTGTTTTATTTGTGTTGTGTTTTTGTGTAAAGTGTGTGTGTGTTTTGTGTTTGCAGTTTGTGTGTGTTTCATGTGTGTGTGTGTTTTTATGAAATGAGTGTGTGTTTGCAGCGAATTGAGGAAGAAACACAAATGGTCTCGGTCAAAAGTCAAACTAAATAATTGGTTTGTATGTTTTATATTTTAAATTGTTGTAACATAAATGGGTACTAACATAAATGTATTTTACATGCAAAAAAGTATTTTCGTATTCTTTTTTTCTTATTCTTTTTCTTTTTCAATTTCGTATTTTTTTCTTTAATTTCGTATTGTAAGTTGTATTAAATAGTTTTATGTAATTAAATGAAAAAGAAAATAAAAAAATTTGGAAGGGTTGAAAAAATCATGAATGCCTGAGAAATGAGTTGGGAGGGTTGGTTGGGAGGGTTGAAGGAGTAAAATGAGATGGAAGGCTATGATTGGAGGAATTTGGGAGGGTTAAAAAATTGAGCCACATGACTCCTTGGGCCCTAAAGAATGATGGGTAGGTAGGAATATAGGTGGCAATGAGAGCCATGTGCTACCAAAACCATGACTCATGTGTTTAGATCTTGAACCACCCATTTTAATACACCTAGTCCCAGGCATAATAAGAAAAAAAAAAGGAAGAAAAAAAAAGACATCATACTTTTTTTTTTTTTTTTTTTTGTTGCAGCCATCATACTTTTTAGTTTAAGTCAAACTACTCCACTCAGATGGGATGTACTATAGCCACCCTCTCTACCCGTGGGCCCCTACCTATTTTCACGGAATGAACAAGTCGATAAAGCAGACAGTACAAGCGGCTGCGGCATCAAGTCAACACACCCTCTCTGCATAGAGAGGGTGGCTATAACCCCGGCCAGATTTGTATCTAGATTTGGCTTTTATTTTGTGTTTGATAGATTTTGAATCAATTATATTAAAATACTTGCATATCAATCAAATATTCGATAATATTTATTTTGATAGGTTTTATGAAGGGGTTTTCTTTTAATAATCCCCCACAAATCACTTAGACTAAAGGGAGTGAGGCTACCCAACTAAGGGGCGACTCGCGACACGTGACGCCTAGTCAGCATGTTGGGTAGCCTCAAAAAAAAGAGGGGGTGGTGTAGCAGGCGATCCATATGTATATTAAATAGCAGCAAGTACAGAACAATCACTTAAATAACATTAAAGTACACCACTTTCAACAAAACATCACTATTAAATATACATAACATCACTATTAAATAGCAGCAAGTACAGAAGTAGCAGTATGAAGGGGCGACTTATTTCTATCGCCTGAGGTGGAAATCGCCATATGGGGGCGGTGTGGGCAGTGTTGTAAATATCGCTCGGCGGTACCTCGGCGGTCGACCACCGCCAAGCGCCAAGACCGATATGGCGGCGATATATCAGTGATATATCGGAGACCATAAATTATAAAGAAATTTATGTATATTTTTGAAATGCAACATACGTAACACAAAACAAAACATAAATTATATTTATAACTTATAAGAGAGAACTGGTATACTACCAAAGTGCTCCAATTAAACTCCAATATATGACTGATTGACTCGAAACCGATAAATTTGACCGATTTTTGACCGATATGACCGATATTTGACCGATATGACCGATATTTGACCGATAAATTTGACCGATATTTGACCGATTATTGACCGATATGACCGATATTTGACCGATATGACCGATATTTGACCGATTTTGACCAAACCGATAAATTTGACCGATAAGTGAAATATCGTATCGGTCGACCGCCGATAAGCGATATATCACTGATATATCGGCCGCCAAGACCGATATTTACAACACTGGGTGTGGGGGGTGGTTAGGGGGCGATCCAGGCATTAATCGCCTGTGGGAACGCCTCATTCCTCTTAGCAATCCCCCACAAATCACTTAGCACTTAGCATGATTTTCAGTAGAACAAGTATTAAAATGTTTTATCAGTATGTGCACCGAGCATATATATAGTTAATCCGTATTGCATTTACTACACATGAATTATTTGATAAGTTGCAATATCAATAATATTTTTTTCACTATAATGATCTCAAAATCTCCTTTAATTTACACATTAATATATGTGCAACAAACACATACTAGTAAAACCCTTGTTAGACATACAAACATTAGATAATTTTTTCTGCAAAAGCATGATTGTTACAAGGTGATATGTCTATACAACTTATTTATCAAACAATACCCATATGGTAGAATTTGAAATCGACAGATATATCCACTTAGAATTCAATATACCAACCAGACTATATACAAGTTGTCAAGTTGTTATATGGAACATCAATACAAACCCAACATGTCATTCACACTAAAAATCAAACCTAACATATATAATGACGAGTGATGTATTAGCATTTATATTCTTTTTATTATTATTTTTATATGCATATGTTAGCATTCTGCGCTACTCCTTTGGTAGATACTTTTCTATCTTAAAACATACTAAATACTTGTATTTCTAATGTATTTCTTGTAGCTCGTCTAATACACGTAATGACCAGATAAAATTCAATTGATAGCTTAAAAATCTCAACCATAAGAATGCATATGTTTTGACATCTTCTATGCTAATTCCAATGGGGTGATCCTTGATTTTTTTTTTACTGCAACCCCATAAAATCCAAATTTTTACAAGGCACATCAAAACAGCTATTATAAATCATATTTGATACAAACAGAAATATATAGCAACTAGGAACAAATCTTGATACCTTCTATTATAATTTTAATGTGTGGTGG